>JARYGA010011576.1:0-145404 GCA_030545235.1 Helianthus tuberosus | reverse complement strand
ATTAAATGATTTAAACACACTTTCATAATCATACAGTATAGCAGGACCACTCGTTGATTGTTGAGGTTTGTAGGAAGTAATTTCCACATTAAAAACAACCTCAATTTTACCAGTTTTGAGATTAAAAACCCTTTTATTCGGTGTGCCAGGCACGTAACCCAGAAAGTAGCCTTCGTCAGCCACCTCACCGAATTTTTGTTTATCTTTGTTTCGCACAATGGTGCAGGGTAATCCAAATGGTTCAAAGCCTGTTAAGTTTGGTTTTTCGTTAAACATCAACTCATGACAAGTTTTGTTAAAACGTTTAACGGTTAAAACTTTGTTTAGGACATAGCAAGCTGTATTCACAGCTTCTCCCTAGAAAAGAACTGGTAGCTTTGAATCTACCAATTGTAGGTCCCTATCCCGTATGGATCGTACCAAAACTGACAATCTACCAAGGGTGCGGAATCCCCTTGATAAACCTATCAAACAGAAACAAGAACACAAGACGATTTACCAACCGATCTTCTATGATTATCCAACGAAAACGTTTACAATCACTCAAGATCTTCACGAACTCACAGCCGATAATCTGTGTATTCGAATTCTCTCTCAATTGCCTAAAAGTCTCCAAAAGTCTAACCCTAAAACTCTAGGTAAAGGTTGTTTATATACACACAACCATACAATTCGAACTGGGCCAAGCCCATACGAATTCTGTTTACAATTCGGGCTAAACTAGATAGACTTAAACTTGATACAAACTTGGACTAGATTGGGCTTCAACAACCTCGAATTCCATTCAGTCTTCATAAGTCTTCGCGGCCCAAACACGTTTAATATCCAAAGACCAATCCAACGCTGTTGTCACATAACATGCACCAACACATTTAAGAGATATACAGTCAAGAAAATCAAGGGCAATGGTGATATATATGTGGATTAGACACCAAAAAAAATACTCAACAAATGGCTACAATTTAAGGAGTGTGTTTAGTGACGGCATCAGATCACTAATTGATGGAGAAAGGTCTGGAGGCAAGAAAAGCTGCTTCTAGAAGGTTATCAAGTGTTTTCGCTCGACGATTCCATTCTTGAGTGGTTGGTTTGGCCCTTGTTCCTGTAACACGAATCCAAGCCCGGTATTTCCCATTTTAATTTTACACCATTGTGAACCTTACGCCTTTTTTACTTTCTGATCGAGATTCTCGGCATTGAAAAATCTTCGTAAAATTAATCACACGTGTATATGTTGACATTTAAGAGATATACAGTCAAGAAAATCAAGGGCAATGGTGATATATATGCGGATTAGACACCAAAAAAAATAATCAACAAATGGCTACAATTTAAGGAATGTGTTAAAGTGACGGCATCGGATTCCAAATTTATGGAGAAAGGTCTGGTGGTAAGAAAAGCTGCTTCTAGGAGGTTGTCAAGTGTTTTCGCTCGACGACTTCATTCTTGGCTGGTTTGTTTGGCCCTTGTTCCTGTAACTCGAATCCTAGCCCGGTATATCCCATTATAATTTAACAACATTGTGAACCTTACGCCTTTTTTACTCTCTGATCGAGGTTCTCAGCATTGAAAATTCTTCGCAAACTAAATCACTCGTGTATATGTTGACATTTAAGAGATATACATTCAAGAAAATCAAGGGCAATGGTGATATATATGCGGATTACACCAAAAAAAAAACACTCAACAAATGGCTACAATTTAAGGAATGTGTTTAGTGACAGCATCAGATTCCTAATTGATAGAGAAAGGTCTGGTGGTAAGAAAAGCTGCTTCTAGGAGGTTGTCAAGTGTTTTCGATCGACGATTCCATTCTTGGGTGGTTGGTTTGGCCGCTGTTCCTGTAACTCGAATCCTAGTCCGGTATATCCCATTTTAATTTTACACCATTGTCAACCTTACGCCTTTTTTACTCTCTGATCGAGGTTCTCGGCTTTCAAAAATCTTCGTAAACTAAATCACACATGTATATGTTGACATTTAAGAGATATACAGTCCAGAAAATCAAGGGCAATGGTGATGCCAATGCGGATTAGACACCAAAAAAAACACTCAACAAATGGCTACAATTTAAGGAATGTGTTTAGTGACGGCATGAGATTCCTAATTGATGGAGAAAGATCTGGTGGCAAGAAAAGCTGCTTCTAGGAGGTTGTCAAGTGTTTTCGCTCGACGATTCCATTCTTGGGTGGTTGGTTTGGCCCTTGTTCCTGTAACTCGAATCCTAGCCCGGTATATCCCATTTTAATTTTACACCATTGTGAACCTTACGCCTTTTTACTCTCTGATCGAGGTTCTCGGCATTGAAAAATCTTCGTAAACTAAATCACACGTGTTTATGTTGACATTTAAGAGATATACAGGCAAGAAAATCAAGGGCAATGGTGGTATATATGCGGATTAGACACAAAAAAAAAACACTCAACAAATGGCTACAATTTAAGGAATGTCTTTAGTGACGGCATCAGATTCCTAATTGATGGAGAAAGGTCTGGTGGCAAGAAAAGATGCTTCTAGGAGGTTGTCAAGTGTTTTCGCTCGACGATTCCATTCTTAGGTGGTTGGTTTGGCCGCTGTTCCTGTAACTCGAATCCTAGCCCGATATATCCCATTTTAATTTTACACCATTGTGAACTTTACGCCTTGTTTACTCTCTGATCGGGGTTCTCGGCATTGAAAAATCTTCATAAACTAAATCACACATGTATATGTTGACATTTATGAGATATACAATCAAGAAAATCAAGGGAAATGGTGATATCAATGCTGATTAGACACCAAAAAAAAACTCAACAAATGGCTAAAATTTAAGGAATGTGCTTAGTGACGGCATCAGATTCCTACTTGATGGAGAAAGGTCTGGTGGCAAGAAAAGCTGCTTCTAGGAGGTTGTCAAGTGTTTTCGCTCGACGATTCCTTTCTTGGGTGGTTGGTTTGGCCCTTATTCCTGTAACTCGAATCCTAGCCCGATATATCCCTTTTTAATTTTACACCAATGTGAACCTTACGCCTTTTTTACTCTCTGATCGAGGTTCTCGGCATTGAAAAATCTTCGTAAACTAAATCACACGTGTATATGTTGACATTTAAGAGATATACAGTCAAAAAATCAATGGCAATGGTGATATATATACGGATTAGACATAAAAAAAAACACTCAACAAATTGCTACAATTTAAGGAATGAGTTTAGTGACGGGATCAGATTCCTAATTGATGGAGAAAGGTCTGGTGGCAAGAAAAGCTGCTTCTAGGAGGTTGTCAAGTTTTTTCGCTCGACGTTTCCATTCTTGGGTAGTTGGTTTGGCCCTTGTTCCTGTAACTTGATTACTAGCCCGGTATATCCCATTTTAATTTTACACCATTGTGAACCTTACGCCTTTTTTACTCTCTGATCGAGGTTCACGGCAATGAAAAATCTTCGTAAACTAAATCACACGTGTATATGTTGACATTTAAGAGATATACAGTGAAGAAAATCAAGGGCAATAGTGATATATATGCAGATTAGAGACCAAAAAAACACTCAACAAATGGCTACAATTTAAGGAATGTGTTTAGTGACGGCATCATATTCCTAATTGATGGAAAAAGGTCTGGTGGCAAGAAAAGCTACTTCTAGGAGGTTGTCATGTGTTTTCGCTCGACGATTCCCATCTTGGGTGGTTGGTTTGGCCCTCGTTACTATAACTCGAATCCTAGCCCGATATATCCCATTTTAATTTTACACCGTTGTGAACCTTAAGCCTTTTTTACTCTCTGATCGAGATTCTCGGCATTGAAAAATCTTCGTAAAATTAATCACACGTGTATATGTTGACATTTAAGAGATATACAGTCAAGAAAATCAAGGGCAATGGTGATATATATGCGGATTAGACACCAAAAAAAATAATCAACAAATGGCTACAATTTAAGGAATGTGTTAAAGTGACGGCATCGGATTCCAAATTTATGGAGAAAGGTCTGGTGGTAAGAAAAGCTGCTTCTAGGAGGTTGTCAAGTGTTTTCGCTCGACGACTTCATTCTTGGGTGGTTTGTTTGGCCCTTGTTCCTGTAACTCGAATCCTAGCCCGGTATATCCCATTATAATTTAACAACATTGTGAACCTTACGCCTTTTTTACTCTCTGATCGAGGTTCTCAGCATTGAAAATTCTTCGCAAACTAAATCACTCGTGTATATGTTGACATTTAAGAGATATACATTCAAGAAAATCAAGGGCAATGGTGATATATATGCGGATTACACCAAAAAAAAAACACTCAACAAATGGCTACAATTTAAGGAATGTGTTTAGTGACAGCATCAGATTCCTAATTGATAGAGAAAGGTCTGGTGGTAAGAAAAGCTGCTTCTAGGAGGTTGTCAAGTGTTTTCGATCGACGATTCCATTCTTGGGTGGTTGGTTTGGCCGCTGTTCCTGTAACTCGAATCCTAGTCCGGTATATCCCATTTTAATTTTACACCATTGTCAACCTTACGCCTTTTTTACTCTCTGATCGAGGTTCTCGGCTTTCAAAAATCTTCGTAAACTAAATCACACATGTATATGTTGACATTTAAGAGATATACAGTCCAGAAAATCAAGGGCAATGGTGATGCCAATGCGGATTAGACACCAAAAAAAACACTCAACAAATGGCTACAATTTAAGGAATGTGTTTAGTGACGGCATGAGATTCCTAATTGATGGAGAAAGATCTGGTGGCAAGAAAAGCTGCTTCTAGGAGGTTGTCAAGTGTTTTCGCTCGACGATTCCATTCTTGGGTGGTTGGTTTGGCCCTTGTTCCTGTAACTCGAATCCTAGCCCGGTATATCCCATTTTAATTTTACACCATTGTGAACCTTACGCCTTTTTACTCTCTGATCGAGGTTCTCGGCATTGAAAAATCTTCGTAAACTAAATCACACGTGTTTATGTTGACATTTAAGAGATATACAGGCAAGAAAATCAAGGGCAATGGTGGTATATATGCGGATTAGACACAAAAAAAAAACACTCAACAAATGGCTACAATTTAAGGAATGTCTTTAGTGACGGCATCGGATTCCTAATTGATGGAGAAAGGTCTGGTGGCAAGAAAAGATGCTTCTAGGAGGTTGTCAAGTGTTTTCGCTCGACGATTCCATTCTTAGGTGGTTGGTTTGGCCGCTGTTCCTGTAACTCGAATCCTAGCCCGATATATCCCATTTTAATTTTACACCATTGTGAACTTTACGCCTTGTTTACTCTCTGATCGGGGTTCTCGGCATTGAAAAATCTTCATAAACTAAATCACACATGTATATGTTGACATTTATGAGATATACAATCAAGAAAATCAAGGGAAATGGTGATATCAATGCTGATTAGACACCAAAAAAAAACTCAACAAATGGCTAAAATTTAAGGAATGTGCTTAGTGACGGCATCAGATTCCTACTTGATGGAGAAAGGTCTGGTGGCAAGAAAAGCTGCTTCTAGGAGGTTGTCAAGTGTTTTCGCTCGACGATTCCTTTCTTGGGTGGTTGGTTTGGCCCTTATTCCTGTAACTCGAATCCTAGCCCGATATATCCCTTTTTAATTTTACACCAATGTGAACCTTACGCCTTTTTTACTCTCTGATCGAGGTTCTCGGCATTGAAAAATCTTCGTAAACTAAATCACACGTGTATATGTTGACATTTAAGAGATATACAGTCAAAAAATCAATGGCAATGGTGATATATATACGGATTAGACATAAAAAAAAACACTCAACAAATTGCTACAATTTAAGGAATGAGTTTAGTGACGGGATCAGATTCCTAATTGATGGAGAAAGGTCTGGTGGCAAGAAAAGCTGCTTCTAGGAGGTTGTCAAGTTTTTTCGCTCGACGTTTCCATTCTTGGGTAGTTGGTTTGGCCCTTGTTCCTGTAACTTGATTACTAGCCCGGTATATCCCATTTTAATTTTACACCATTGTGAACCTTACGCCTTTTTTACTCTCTGATCGAGGTTCACGGCAATGAAAAATCTTCGTAAACTAAATCACACGTGTATATGTTGACATTTAAGAGATATACAGTGAAGAAAATCAAGGGCAATAGTGATATATATGCAGATTAGAGACCAAAAAAACACTCAACAAATGGCTACAATTTAAGGAATGTGTTTAGTGACGGCATCATATTCCTAATTGATGGAAAAAGGTCTGGTGGCAAGAAAAGCTACTTCTAGGAGGTTGTCATGTGTTTTCGCTCGACGATTCCCATCTTGGGTGGTTGGTTTGGCCCTCGTTACTATAACTCGAATCCTAGCCCGGTATATCCCATTTTAATTTTACACCGTTGTGAACCTTAAGCCTTTTTTACTCTCTGATCGAGGTTCTCGACATTGAAAAATCTTCGTAAACTAAATCACATGTTTATATGTTGACATTTAAGAGATATACAGTCAAGAAAATCAAGGGCAATGGTGATATATATGTGGATTAGACACCAAAAAAAATACTCAACAAATGGCTACAATTTAAGGAGTGTGTTTAGTGACGGCATCAGATCTCTAATTGATGGAGAAAGGTCTGGAGGCAAGAAAAGCTGCTTCTGGAAGGTTATCAAGTGTTTTCGCTCGACGATTCCATTCTTGAGTGGTTGGTTTGGCCCTTGTTCATGTAACTCGAATCCTAGCCCGGTATATCCCATTTTAATTTTACACCATTTTGAACCTTACGCCTTTTTTACTTTCTGATCGAGGTTCTCGGCATTGAAAAATCTTCGTAAACTAAATCACACGTGTATATGTTGACATTTAAGAGATATACAGTCAAGAAAATCAAGGGCAATGGTGATATATATGCGGATTAGACTCCAAAAAAATATTCAACAAATGGCTACAATTTAAGGAATGTGTTAAAGTGACGGCATCGGATTCCAAATTTATGGAGAAAGGGCCGGTGGCAAGAAAAGCTGCTTCTAGGAGGTTGTCAATTGTTTTCGCTCGACGACTCCATTCTTGGGTGGTTGGTTTGGCCCTTGTTCCTGTAACTCGAATCCTAGCCTGGTATATCCCATTTTAATTTTACAACATTGTGAACCTTACACCTTTTTTACTCTCTGATCGAGGTTCTCAGCATTGAAAAATCTTCGCAAACTAAATCACTCGTGTATATGTTGACATTTAAGAGATATACAGTCAAGAAAATCAAGGGCAATGGTGATATATATGCGGATTACATCAAAAAAAAAACACTCAACAAATGGCTACAATTTAAGTAATGTGTTTAGTGACAGCATCAGATTCCTAATTGATAGAGAAAGGTCTGGTGGTAAGAAAAGCTGCTTCAAGGAGGTTGTCAAGTGTTTTCGATTGACGATTCCATTCTTGGATGGTTGGTTTGGCCGCTGTTCCTGTAACTCGAATCCTAGTCCGGTATATCCTATTTTAATTTTACACCATTGTCAACCTTACGGCTTTTTTACTCTCTGATCGAGGTTCTCGGCATTGAAAAATCTTCGTAAACTAAATCACACGTGTTTATGTTGACATTTAAGAGATATACAGTCAAGAAAATCAAGGGCAATGGTGATATATATGCGGATTAGACACAAAAAAAACACTCAACAAATGGCTACAATTTAAGGAATGTCTTTAGTGACGGCATCAGATTCCTAATTAATGGAGAAAGGTCTGGTGGCAAGAAAAGCTGCTTCTAGGAGGTTGTCAATTGTTTTCGCTCGACGACTCCATTCTTGGGTGGTTGGTGTGGCCCTTGTTCCTGTAACTCGAATCCTAGCCCGGTATATCACATTTTAATTTTACAACATTGTGAACCTTACGCCTTTTTTACTCTCTGATCGAGGTTCTCGGCATTGAAAAATCTTCATAAACTAAATCACATATGTATATGTTGACATTTATGAGATATACAGTCAAGAAAATCAAGGGCAATGGTGATATCAATGCTGATTAGACACCAAAAAAAACACTCAACAAATGGCTAAAATTTAAGGAATGTGTCTAGTGACGGCATCAGATTCCTACTTGATGGAGAAAGGTCTGGTGGCAAGAAAAGCTGCTTCTAGGAGGTTGTCAAGTGTTTTCGCTCGACGATTCCATTCTTGGGTGGTTGGTTTGGCCCTTATTCCTGTAACTCGAATCCTAGCCCGATATATCCCATTTTAATTTTACACCATTGTGAACCTTACGCCTTTTTTACTCTCTGATCGAGGTTCTCGGCATTGAAAAATCTTTGTAAACTAAATCACACGTGTATATGTTGACATTTAAGAGATATACAGTCAAGAAAATCAAGGGAAATGGTGATGTCAATGCGGATTAGACACCAAAAAAAAACACTCAACAAATGGCTACAATTTAAGGAATGTGTTTAATGACGGCATCAGATTCCTAATTGATGGAGAAAGGTCTGGTGGCAAGAAAAGCTGCTTCTAGGAGGTTGTCAAGTGTTTTCGCTCGATGATTCCATTCTTGGGTGGTTGGTTTGGTCCTTGTTCAGGTAGCTCGAATCCTAGCCCGGTATATCCCATTTTAATTTTACACCATTGTGAACCTTACGCCTTTTTTACTCTCTGATAGAGGTTCTCGGCATTGAAAAATCTTCGTAAACTAAATCACACGTGTATATGTTGACATTTAAGAGATATACAGTCAAAAAATCAAGGGCAATGGTGATATATATACGGATTAGACACCAAAAAAAAACACTCAACAAATTGCTACAATTTAAGGAATATGTTTAGTGACGGGATCAGATTCCTAGTTGATGCAGAAAGGTCTGGTGGCAAGAAAACCTGCTTCTAGGAGGTTGTCTAGTGTTTTCGCTCGACGATTCCATTCTTGGGTGGTTGGTTTGGCCCTTGTTCCTGTAACTCGATTCCTAGCCCGGTATATCCTATTTTAATTTTACACCATTGTGAACCTTACGCTTTTTTTACTCTCTGATCGAGGTTCTCGTCATTGAAAAATCTTCGTAAACTAAATCACACGTGTATATGTTGATATTTAAGAGATATACAGTCAAAAAATCAAGGGCAATGGTGATATATATACTGATTAGACACCAAAAAAAAAAACACTCAACAAATGGCTACAATTTAAGGAATGTGTTTAGTGACGGCATCAGATTCCTAATTGATGAAGAAAGGTCTGGTGGCTAGAAAAGCTGCTTCTAGGAGGTTGTCACGTGTTTTCGCTCGACGATTCCATTCTGGGGTGGTTGGTTTGGCCCTTGTTCCTGTAACTCGAATCCTAGCCCGTTATATCCCATTTTAATTTTACACCGTTGTGAACCTTAAGCCTTTTTTACTCTCTGATCGAGGTTCTCGGCATTGAAAAATCTTCGTAAACTAAATCACATGTGTATATGTTGACATTTAAGAGATATATACAGTCAAGAAAATCAAGGGTAATGGTGATATATATGCGGATTAGACACCAAAAAAAATACTCAACAAATGGCTACAATTTAAGGAGTGTGTCTAGTGGCAGCATCAGATCTCTAATTGATGGAGAAAGGTCTCGGGGCAAGAAAAGTTGCTTCAAGAAGGTTGTCAAGTGTTTTCGCTCGACGATTCCATTCTTGGGTGGTTTGTTTGGCCCTTGTTCCTGTAACTCGAATCCTAGTCCGAAATATCCCATTTTAATCTTACACCATTGTGAACCTTACGCCTTTTTTACTTTCTGATCGAGGTTCTCGGCATTGAAAAATCTTCGTAAGCTAAATCACACGTGTATATGTTGACATTTAAGAGATATACAGTCAAGAAAATCAAGGGCAATGGTGATATATATGCGGATTAGACACCAAAAAAAAAATATTCAACAAATGGATACAATTTAAGGAATGTGTTAAAGTGACGTCATCAGATTCCTAATTTATAGAGAAAGGTCTGGTGGCAAGAAAAGCTGCTTCTAGGAGGTTGTCAATTGTTTTCGCTCGACGACTCCATTCTTGGGTGGTTGGTTTGGCCCTTGTTCCTGTAACTCGAATCCTAGCCCGGTATATCACATTTTAATTTTACAACATTGTGAACCTTACGCCTTTTTTACTCTCTGATCGAGGTTCTCGGCATTGAAAAATCTTCGTAAACTAAATCACACGTGTATATGTTGACATTTAAGAGATATACAGTCAAGAAAATCAAGGGCAATGGTGATATATATGCGGATTAGACACAGACAAAAACACTCAACAAATGGCTACAATTTACGGAGTGTGTCTAGTGACAGCGTCAGATCTCTAATAGATGGAGAAAGGTCTGGTAGCAAGAAAAGCTGCTTCAACAAGGTTGTCAAGTGTTTTCGCTCGACGATTCCATTCTTGGGTGGTTGGTTTGGCCCTTGTTCCTGTAACTCGAATCCTAGCCCGGTATATCCCATTTTAATCTTACACCATTGTGAACCTTACGCCTTTTTTACTTTCTGATCGAGATTCCCTGCATTGAAAAATCTTCGTAAACTAAATCACACGTGTATATGTTGACATTTAAGAGATATACAGTCAAGAAAATCAAGGGCAATGATGATATATATGCGGATTAGACACCAAAATAAAATATTCAACAAATTGCTACAATTTATGGAATGTGTTAAAGTGACGGCATCAAATTCCTAATTTATGGAGAAAGGTCTGGTGGCAAGAAAAGCTGCTTCTAGAAGGTTGTCAAGTGTTTTCGCTCGACGACTCAATTCTTGGGTGGTTGGTTTGGCCCTTGTTCCTGTAACTCGAATCCTAGTCCGGTATATCCCATTTTAATTATACAACATTATGAACCTTACGCCTTTTTTACTCTCTGATCAAGGTTCTCGGCATTGAAAAATCTTCGTAAACTAAATCACACGTGTATATGTTGACATTTAAGAGATATATAGTCAAGAAAATCAAGGGCAATGGTGATATATATGCGGATTAGACACAAAAAAAACACTCAACAAATGGCTACAATTTAAGGAATGTGTTTAGTGACAGCATCAGATTCCTAATTGATGGAGAAAGGTCTGATGGCAAGAAAATGTGCTTCTAGGAGGTTGTCAAGTGTTTTCGCTCGACGTTTCCATTCTTGGGTGGTTGGTTTGGCCGCTGTTCCTGTAACTCGAATCCTTGTCCGGTATATCCCATTTTAATTTTACACCATTGTCAACCTTAGGTCTTTTTTACTCTCTGGTCGAGGTTCTCGGCATTGAAAAATCTTCGTAAACTAAATCACACGTGTATATGTTGACATTTAAGAGATATACAGTCAAGAAAATCAAGGGCAATGGTGATATCAATGCGGATTAGACACCAAAAAAAAACACTCAACAAATGGCTACAATTTAAGGAATGTGTTTAGTGACGGCATGAGATTCCTAATTGATGGAGAAAGGTCTGGTGGCAGGAAAAGCTGCTTCTAGGAGGTTGTCAAGTGTTTTCGCTCGACGATTCCATTCTTGGGTGGTTGGTTTGGCCCTTGTTCCTGTAACTCGAATCCTAGCCCGATATATCCCATTTTAATTTTACACCATTGTGAACCTTACGCCTTTTTACTCTCTGATCGAGGTTCTCGGCATTGAAAAATCTTCGTAAACTAAATCACACGTGTATATGTTGAAATTTAAGAGATATAAAGTCAAGAAAATCAAGGGCAATGGTGATATATATGCGGATTAGACACCAAAAAAAAACACTCAACAAATGGCTACAATTTAAGGAATGTGTTTAGTGACGGCATCAGATTCCTAATTGATGGAGAAAGGTTTGGTGGCAAGAAAAGCTGCTTCTAGGAGGTTGTTAAGTGTTTTCACTCGACGATTTCTTTCTTGGGTGGTTGGTTTGGCCCTTGTTCCTGTAACTCGAATCCTAGCCCGGTATATTCCGTTTTAATTTTACACCATTGTGAACCTTACGCCTTTTTTACTCTCTGATCGAGTTTCTTGGCATTGAAAAATCTTCGTAAACTAAATCACACGTGTATATGTTGACTTTTAAGAGATATACAATCAAGAAAATCAAGGGCAATGGTGATATATATGCCGATTAGACACAAAAAAAAAACACTCCACAAATTGCTACTATTTAAGGAATATGTTTAGTGACGGGATCAGATTCCTAGTTGATGGAGAAAGGTCTGGTGGCAAGAAAAGCTGCTTCTAGGAGGTTGTCAAGTGTTTTCGCTTGACGATTCCATTCTTGGGTGGTTGGTTTGCCCCTTGTTCCTGTAACTCGATTCCTAGCCCGGTATATCCTATTTTAATTTTACACCATTGTGAACCTTACGCCTTTTTTACTCTCTGATCGAGGTTCTCGTCATTGAAAAATCTTCGTAAACTAAATCACACGTGTATATGTTGATATTTAAGAGATATACAGTCAAAAAATCAAGGGCAATGGTGATATTTATACGGATTAGACACCAAAAAAAACACTCAACAAATGGCTACAATTTAAGGAATGTGTTTAGTGACTGCATCAGATTCCTAATTGATGAAGAAAGGTCTGGTGGCTAGAAAAGCTGCTTCTAGGAGGTTGTCACGTGTTTTCGCTCGACGATTCCATTCTTGGGTGGTTGGTTTGGCCCTTGTTCCTGTAACTCGAATCCTAGCCCGTTATATCCCATTTTAATTTTACACCGTTGTGAACCTTAAGCCTTTTTTACTCTCTGATCGAGGTTCTCGGCATTGAAAAATCTTCGTAAACTAAATCACATGTGTATATGTTGACATTTAAGAGATATACAGTCAAGAAAATCAAGGGCAATGGTGATATATATGCGGATTAGACACCAAAAAAAAATACTCAACAAATGGCTACAATTTAAGGAGTGTGTCTAGTGGCAGCATCAGATCTCTAATTGATGGAGAAAGGTCTCGTGGCAAGAAAAGCTGCTTCAAGAAGGTTGTCAAGTGTTTTCGCTCGACGATTCCATTCTTGGGTGGTTTGTTTGGCCCTTGTTCCTGTAACTCGAATCCTAGCCCGAAATATCCCATTTTAATCTTACACCATTGTGAACCTTACGCCTTTTTTACTTTCTGATCGAGGTTCTCGGCATTGAAAAATCTTCGTAAGCTAAATCACACGTGTATATGTTGACATTTAAGAGATATACAGTCAAGAAAATCAAGGGCAATGGTGATATATATGCGGATTAGACACCCAAAAAAAATATTCAACAAATGGCTACAATTTAAGGAATGTGTTAAATTGACGGCATCAGATTCCTAATTTATGGAGAAAGGTCTGGTGGCAAGAAAAGATGCTTCTAGGAGGTTGTCAATTGTTTTCGCTCGACGACTCCATTCTTGGGTGGTTGGCTTGGCCCTTGTTCCTGTAACTCGAATCCTAGCCCGGTATATCACATTTTAATTTTACAACATTGTGAACCTTACGCCTTTTTTACTCTCTGATCGAGGTTCTCGGCATTGAAAAATCTTCGTAAACTAAATCACACGTGTATATGTTGACATTTAAGAGATATACAGTCAAGAAAATCAAGGGCAATGGTGATATATATGCGGATTAGACACAGAAAAAAACACTCAACAAATGGCTACAATTTAAGGAGTGTGTCTAGTGACAACGTCAGATCTCTAATTGATGGAGAAAGGTCTGGTAGCAAGAAAAGCTGCTTCAAGAAGGTTGTCAAGTGTTTTCGCTTGACGATTCCATTCTTGGGTGGTTGGTTTGGCCCTTGTTCCTGTAACTCGAACCCTAGCCCGGTATATCCCATTTTAATATTACACCATTGTGAACCTTACGCCTTTTTTACTTTCTGATCGAGGTTCTCTGCATTGAAAAATCTTCGTAAACTGAATCACACGTGTATATGTTGACATTTAAGAGATATACAGTCAAGAAAATCAAGGGCAATGATGATATATATGCGGATTAGACACCAAAATAAAATATTCAACAAATTGCTACAATTTATGGAATGTGTTACAGTGACGGCATCAAATTCCTAATTTGTGGAGAAAGATCTGGTGGCAAGAAAAGCTGCTTCTAGAAGGTTGTCAAGTGTTTTCGCTCGACGACTCAATTCTTGGGTGGTTGGTTTGGCCCTTGTTCCCGTAACTCGAATCCGAGTCCGGTATATCCCATTTTAATTATACAACATTATGAACCTTACGCCTTTTTTACTCTCTGATCGAGGTTCTCGGCATTGAAAAATCTTCGTAAACTAAATCACACGTGTATATGTTGACATTTAAGAGATATACAGTCAAGAAAATCAAGGGCAATGGTGATATATATGCGGATTAGACACAAAAAAAACACTCAACAAATTGCTACAATTTAAGGAATGTGTTTAGTGACAGCATCAGATTCCTAATTGATGGAGAAAGGTCTGGTGGCAAGAAAATGTGCTTCTAGGAGGTTGTCAAGTGTTTTCGCTCGACGTTTCCATTCTTGGGTGGTTGGTTTGGCCGCTGTTCCTGTAACTCGAATCCTAGTCCGGTATATCCCATTTTAATTTTACACCATTGTCAACCTTACGTCTTTTTTACTCTCTGATCGAGGTTCTCGGCATTGAAAAATCTTCGTAAACTAAATCACACGTGTATATGTTGACATTTAAGAGATATACAGTCAAGAAAATCAAGGGCAATGGTGATATCAATGCAGATTAGACACCAAAAAAAACACTCAACAAATGGCTACAATTTAAGGAATGTGTTTAGTGACGGCATGAGATTCCTAATTGATGGAGAAAGGTCTGGTGGAAGGAAAAGCTGCTTCTAGGAGGTTGTCAAGTGTTTTCGCTCGACGATTCCATTCTTGGGTGGTTGGTTTGGCCCTGGTTCCTGTAACTCGAATCCTAGCCCGATATATCCCATTTTAATTTTACACCATTGTGAACCTTACGCCTTTTTACTCTCTGATCGAGGTTCTCGGCATTGAAAAATCTTCGTAAACTAAATCACACGTGTATATGTTGAAATTTAAGAGATATAAAGTCAAGAAAATCAAGGGCAATGGTGATATATATGCGGATTAGACACCAAAAAAAAACACTCAACAAATGGCTACAATTTAAGGAATGTGTTTAGTGACGGCATCAGATTCCTAATTGATGGAGAAAGGTTTGGTGGCAAGAAAAGCTGCTTCTAGGAGGTTGTTAAGTGTTTTCGCTCGACGATTCCTTTCTTGGGTGGTTGGTTTGGCCCTTTGATCCTGTAACTCGAATCCTAGCCCGGTATATTCCATTTTAATTTTACACCATTGTGAACCTTACGCCTTTTTTACTCTCTGATCGAGTTTCTCGGCATTGAAAAATCTTCGTAAACTAAATCACACGTGTATATGTTGACTTTTAAGAGATATACAATCAAGAAAATCAAGGGCAATGGTGATATATATGCCGATTAGACACAAAAAAAACACTCAACAAATGGCTACAATTTAAGGAATGTGTTTAGTGACGGCATCAGATTCCTAATTGATGGAGAAAGGTCTGGTGGCAAGAAAAGCTGCTTCTAGGAGGTTGTCAAGTGTTTTCGCTCGACGATTCCATTCTTGGGTGGTTGGTTTGGCCCTTGTTCCTGTAACTCGATTCCTAGCCCGGTATATCCCATTTTAATTTTACACCATTGTGAACCTTACGCCTTTTTTACTCACTGATCGAGGTTCTCGGCATTGAAAAATCTTTGTAAACTAAATCACACGTGTATATGTTGACATTTAAGAGATATACAGTCAAGAAAATCAAGGGCAATGGTGATATATATGCGGATTAGACAAAAAAAAAACACTCAACAACCGGCTACAATTTAAGGAATGTGTTTAGTGACGGCATCAGATTCCTAATTGATGGAGAAAGGTCTGGTGGCAAGAAAAGCTGCTTCTAGGAGGTTGTCAAGTGTTTTCGCCCGACGATCCCATTCTTGGGTGGTTGGTTTGGCCGCTGTTCCTGTAACTCGAATCCTAGTCCGGTATATCCCATTTTAATTTTACACCATTGTCAACCTTGCACCTTTTTTACTCTCTGATCGAGGTTCTCGGCATTGAAAAATCTTTGTAAACTAAATCACACGTGTATATGTTGACATTTAAGAGATATACAGTCAAGAAAATCAAGGGAAATGGTGATGTCAATGCGGATTAGACACCAAAAAAAAACACTCAACAAATGGCTACAATTTAAGGAATGTGTTTAATGACGGCATCAGATTCCTAATTGATGGAGAAAGGTCTGGTGGCAAGAAAAGCTGCTTCTAGGAGGTTGTCAAGTGTTTTCGCTCGATGATTCCATTCTTGGGTGGTTGGTTTGGTCCTTGTTCCTGTAACTCGAATCCTAGCCCGGTATATCCCATTTTAATTTTACACCATTGTGAACCTTACGCCTTTTTACTCTCTGATCGAGGTTCTCGGCATTGAAAAATCTTTGTAAACTAAATCACACGTGTATATGCTGACATTTAAGTGATATACAGTCAAAAAATCAACGGCAATGGTGATATATATACGGATTAGACACAAAAAAAAAACACTCAACAAATTGCTACAATATAAGGAATGTGTTTAGTGACGGGATCAGATTCCTAATTGATGGAGAAAGGTATGGTGGCAAGAAAAGCTGCTTCTAGGAGGTTGTCAAGTGTTTTCGCTCGACGATTCCATTCTTGGGTAGTTGGTTTGGCCCTTGTTCCTGTAACTTGATTCCTAGCCCGGTATATCCCATTTTAATTTTACACCATTGTGAACCTGACGCCTTTTTTACTCTCTGATCGAGGTTCTCGACATTGAAAAATCTTCGTAAACTAAATCACACGTGTATATGTTGACATTTAAGAGATATACAGTCAAGAAAATTAAGGGAAATGGTGATATATATGCGGATTAGACACCAAGAAAACACTCAACAAATGGCTACAATTTAAGGAATGTGTTTAGTGACGGCATCATATTCCTAATTGATGGAGAAAGGTCTGGTGGCAAGAAAAGCTGCTTCTAGGAGGTTGTCAAGTGTTTTCGCTCGATGATTCCATTCTTGGGTGGTTGGTTTGGCCCTTGTTCCTGTAACTCGAATCCTAGCCCGGTATATCCCATTTTAATTTTAAACCATTGTGAACCTTAAGCCTTTTTTACTCTCTGATCGAGGTTCTCGGCATTGAAAAATCTTCGTAAACTAAATCACACGTGTATATGTTGACACTTAAGAGATATACAGTCAAGAAAATCAAGGGCAATGGTGATATATATGCGGATTAGACACCAAAAAAAACACTCAACAAATGGCTATAATTTATGGAATGCGTTTAGTGATGGCATAAGATTCCTAATTTATGGAGAAAGGTCTGGTGGCAAGAAAAGCTGCTTCTAGGAGGTTGTCAAGTGTTTTCGCTCGACGACTCCATTCTTGGGTGGTTGGTTTGGCCCTTGTTCCTGTAACTCGAATCCTAGCCCGGTATATCCCATTTTAATTATACAACATTGTGAACCTTACGCCTTTTTTACTCTCTGATCGAGGTTCTCGGCATTGAAAAATCTTCGTAAACTATATCACACGTGTATATGTTGACATTTAAGAGATATACAGTGAAGAAAGTCAACGGCAATGGTGATATATATGCGGATTAGACACAAAAAAAAAAACACTCAACAAATGGCTACAATTTAAGGAATGTGTTTAGTGACGGCATCAGATTCCTAATTGATGGAGAAAGGTCTGGTGGCAAGAAAAGCTGCTTCTAGGAGGTTGTCAAGTGTTTTCGCTCGATGATTCCATTCTTGGGTGGTTGGTTTGGTCCTTGTTCCTGTAACTCGAATCCTAGCCCGGTATATCCCATTTTAATTTTACACCATTGTGAACCTTACACCTTTTTACTCTCTGATCGAGGTTCTCGGCATTGAAAAATCTTCGTAAACTAAATCACACGTGTATATGCTGACATTTAAGTGATATACAGTCAAAAAATCAACGGCAATGGTGATATATATACGGATTAGACACAAAAAAAAAACACTCAACAAATTGCTACAATTTAAGGAATGTGTTTAGTGACGGGATCAGATTCCTAATTGATGGAGAAAGGTCTGGTGGTAAGAAAAGCTGCTTCTAGGAGGTTGTCAAGTGTTTTCGCTCGACGATTCCATTCTTGGGTGGTTGGTTTGGCCCTTGTTCCTGTAACTCGAATGCTAGCCCGGTATATCTCATTTTAATTTTACACCATTGTGAACCTTACGCCTTTTTTACTCACTGATCGAGGTTCTCGGCATTGAAAAATCTTCGTAAACTAAATCACACGTGTATATGTTGACATTTAAGAGATATACAGTCAAGAAAATCAAGGGCAATGGTGATATATATGCGGATTAGACACAAAAAAAACACTCAACAACCGGCTACAATTTAAGGAATGTGTTTAGTGATGGCATCAGATTCCTAATTGATGGAGAAAGGTTTGGTGGCAAGAAAAGCTGCTTCTAGGAGGTTGTTAAGTGTTTTCGCTCGACGATTCCTTTCTTGGGTGGTTGGTTTGGCCCTTGTTCCTGTAACTCGATTCCTAGCCCGGTATATCCCATTTTAATTTTACACCATTGTGAACCTGACGCCTTTTTTACTCTCTGATCGAGGTTCTCGACATTGAAAAATCTTCGTAAACTAAATCACACGTGTATATGTTGACATTTAAGAGATATACAGTCAAGAAAATTAAGGGAAATGGTGATATATATGCGGATTAGACACCAAGAAAACACTCAACAAATGGCTACAATTTAAGGAATGTGTTTAGTGACGGCATCATATTCCTAATTGATGGAGAAAGGTCTGGTGGCAAGAAAAGCTGCTTCTAGGAGGTTGTCAAGTGTTTTCGCTCGATGATTCCATTCTTGGGTGGTTGGTTTGGCCCTTGTTCCTGTAACTCGAATCCTAGCCCGGTATATCCCATTTTAATTTTAAACCATTGTGAACCTTAAGCCTTTTTTACTCTCTGATCGAGGTTCTCGGCATTGAAAAATCTTCGTAAACTAAATCACACGTGTATATGTTGACACTTAAGAGATATACAGTCAAGAAAATCAAGGGCAATGGTGATATATATGCGGATTAGACACCAAAAAAAACACTCAACAAATGGCTATAATTTATGGAATGCGTTTAGTGATGGCATAAGATTCCTAATTTATGGAGAAAGGTCTGGTGGCAAGAAAAGCTGCTTCTAGGAGGTTGTCAAGTGTTTTCGCTCGACGACTCCATTCTTGGGTGGTTGGTTTGGCCCTTGTTCCTGTAACTCGAATCCTAGCCCGGTATATCCCATTTTAATTATACAACATTGTGAACCTTACGCCTTTTTTACTCTCTGATCGAGGTTCTCGGCATTGAAAAATCTTCGTAAACTATATCACACGTGTATATGTTGACATTTAAGAGATATACAGTGAAGAAAGTCAACGGCAATGGTGATATATATGCGGATTAGACACAAAAAAAAAACACTCAACAAATGGCTACAATTTAAGGAATGTGTTTAGTGACGGCATCAGATTCCTAATTGATTGAGAAAGGTCTGGTGGCAAGAAAAGCTGCTTCTAGGAGGTTGTCAAGTGTTTTCGCTCGATGATTCCATTCTTGGGTGGTTGGTTTGGTCCTTGTTCCTGTAACTCGAATCCTAGCCCGGTATATCCCATTTTAATTTTACACCATTGTGAACCTTACACCTTTTTACTCTCTGATCGAGGTTCTCGGCATTGAAAAATCTTCGTAAACTAAATCACACGTGTATATGCTGACATTTAAGTGATATACAGTCAAAAAATCAACGGCAATGGTGATATATATACGGATTAGACACAAAAAAAAAACACTCAACAAATTGCTACAATTTAAGGAATGTGTTTAGTGACGGGATCAGATTCCTAATTGATGGAGAAAGGTCTGGTGGTAAGAAAAGCTGCTTCTAGGAGGTTGTCAAGTGTTTTCGCTCGACGATTCCATTCTTGGGTGGTTGGTTTGGCCCTTGTTCCTGTAACTCGAATGCTAGCCCGGTATATCTCATTTTAATTTTACACCATTGTGAACCTTACGCCTTTTTTACTCACTGATCGAGGTTCTCGGCATTGAAAAATCTTCGTAAACTAAATCACACGTGTATATGTTGACATTTAAGAGATATACAGTCAAGAAAATCAAGGGCAATGGTGATATATATGCGGATTAGACACAAAAAAAACACTCAACAACCGGCTACAATTTAAGGAATGTGTTTAGTGACGGCATCAGATTCCTAATTGATGGAGAAAGGTTTGGTGGCAAGAAAAGCTGCTTCTAGGAGGTTGTTAAGTGTTTTCGCTCGACGATTCCTTTCTTGGGTGGTTGGTTTGGCCCTTTGATCCTGTAACTCGAATCCTAGCCCGGTATATTCCATTTTAATTTTACACCATTGTGAACCTTACGCCTTTTTTACTCTCTGATCGAGTTTCTCGGCATTGAAAAATCTTCGTAAACTAAATCACACGTGTATATGTTGACTTTTAAGAGATATACAATCAAGAAAATCAAGGGCAATGGTGATATATATGCCGATTAGACACAAAAAAAACACTCAACAAATGGCTACAATTTAAGGAATGTGTTTAGTGACGGCATCAGATTCCTAATTGATGGAGAAAGGTCTGGTGGCAAGAAAAGCTGCTTCTAGGAGGTTGTCAAGTGTTTTCGCTCGACGATTCCATTCTTGGGTGGTTGGTTTGGCCCTTGTTCCTGTAACTCGATTCCTAGCCCGGTATATCCCATTTTAATTTTACACCATTGTGAACCTTACGCCTTTTTTACTCACTGATCGAGGTTCTCGGCATTGAAAAATCTTTGTAAACTAAATCACACGTGTATATGTTGACATTTAAGAGATATACAGTCAAGAAAATCAAGGGCAATGGTGATATATATGCGGATTAGACAAAAAAAAAACACTCAACAACCGGCTACAATTTAAGGAATGTGTTTAGTGACGGCATCAGATTCCTAATTGATGGAGAAAGGTCTGGTGGCAAGAAAAGCTGCTTCTAGGAGGTTGTCAAGTGTTTTCGCCCGACGATCCCATTCTTGGGTGGTTGGTTTGGCCGCTGTTCCTGTAACTCGAATCCTAGTCCGGTATATCCCATTTTAATTTTACACCATTGTCAACCTTGCACCTTTTTTACTCTCTGATCGAGGTTCTCGGCATTGAAAAATCTTTGTAAACTAAATCACACGTGTATATGTTGACATTTAAGAGATATACAGTCAAGAAAATCAAGGGAAATGGTGATGTCAATGCGGATTAGACACCAAAAAAAAACACTCAACAAATGGCTACAATTTAAGGAATGTGTTTAATGACGGCATCAGATTCCTAATTGATGGAGAAAGGTCTGGTGGCAAGAAAAGCTGCTTCTAGGAGGTTGTCAAGTGTTTTCGCTCGATGATTCCATTCTTGGGTGGTTGGTTTGGTCCTTGTTCCTGTAACTCGAATCCTAGCCCGGTATATCCCATTTTAATTTTACACCATTGTGAACCTTACGCCTTTTTACTCTCTGATCGAGGTTCTCGGCATTGAAAAATCTTTGTAAACTAAATCACACGTGTATATGCTGACATTTAAGTGATATACAGTCAAAAAATCAACGGCAATGGTGATATATATACGGATTAGACACAAAAAAAAAACACTCAACAAATTGCTACAATATAAGGAATGTGTTTAGTGACGGGATCAGATTCCTAATTGATGGAGAAAGGTATGGTGGCAAGAAAAGCTGCTTCTAGGAGGTTGTCAAGTGTTTTCGCTCGACGATTCCATTCTTGGGTAGTTGGTTTGGCCCTTGTTCCTGTAACTCGATTCCTAGCCCGGTATATCCCATTTTAATTTTACACCATTGTGAACCTGACGCCTTTTTTACTCTCTGATCGAGGTTCTCGACATTGAAAAATCTTCGTAAACTAAATCACACGTGTATATGTTGACATTTAAGAGATATACAGTCAAGAAAATTAAGGGAAATGGTGATATATATGTGGATTAGACACCAAGAAAACACTCAACAAATGGCTACAATTTAAGGAATGTGTTTAGTGACGGCATCATATTCCTAATTGATGGAGAAAGGTCTGGTGGCAAGAAAAGCTGCTTCTAGGAGGTTGTCAAGTGTTTTCGCTCGATGATTCCATTCTTGGGTGGTTGGTTTGGCCCTTGTTCCTGTAACTCGAATCCTAGCCCGGTATATCCCATTTTAATTTTAAACCATTGTGAACCTTAAGCCTTTTTTACTCTCTGATCGAGGTTCTCGGCATTGAAAAATCTTCGTAAACTAAATCACACGTGTATATGTTGACACTTAAGAGATATACAGTCAAGAAAATCAAGGGCAATGGTGATATATATGCGGATTAGACACCAAAAAAAACACTCAACAAATGGCTATAATTTATGGAATGCGTTTAGTGATGGCATAAGATTCCTAATTTATGGAGAAAGGTCTGGTGGCAAGAAAAGCTGCTTCTAGGAGGTTGTCAAGTGTTTTCGCTCGACGACTCCATTCTTGGGTGGTTGGTTTGGCCCTTGTTCCTGTAACTCGAATCCTAGCCCGGTATATCCCATTTTAATTATACAACATTGTGAACCTTACGCCTTTTTTACTCTCTGATCGAGGTTCTCGGCATTGAAAAATCTTCGTAAACTATATCACACGTGTATATGTTGACATTTAAGAGATATACAGTGAAGAAAGTCAACGGCAATGGTGATATATATGCGGATTAGACACAAAAAAAAAAACACTCAACAAATGGCTACAATTTAAGGAATGTGTTTAGTGACGGCATCAGATTCCTAATTGATGGAGAAAGGTCTGGTGGCAAGAAAAGCTGCTTCTAGGAGGTTGTCAAGTGTTTTCGCTCGATGATTCCATTCTTGGGTGGTTGGTTTGGTCCTTGTTCCTGTAACTCGAATCCTAGCCCGGTATATCCCATTTTAATTTTACACCATTGTGAACCTTACACCTTTTTACTCTCTGATCGAGGTTCTCGGCATTGAAAAATCTTCGTAAACTAAATCACACGTGTATATGCTGACATTTAAGTGATATACAGTCAAAAAATCAACGGCAATGGTGATATATATACGGATTAGACACAAAAAAAAAACACTCAACAAATTGCTACAATTTAAGGAATGTGTTTAGTGACGGGATCAGATTCCTAATTGATGGAGAAAGGTCTGGTGGTAAGAAAAGCTGCTTCTAGGAGGTTGTCAAGTGTTTTCGCTCGACGATTCCATTCTTGGGTGGTTGGTTTGGCCCTTGTTCCTGTAACTCGAATGCTAGCCCGGTATATCTCATTTTAATTTTACACCATTGTGAACCTTACGCCTTTTTTACTCACTGATCGAGGTTCTCGGCATTGAAAAATCTTCGTAAACTAAATCACACGTGTATATGTTGACATTTAAGAGATATACAGTCAAGAAAATCAAGGGCAATGGTGATATATATGCGGATTAGACACAAAAAAAACACTCAACAACCGGCTACAATTTAAGGAATGTGTTTAGTGACGGCATCAGATTCCTAATTGATGGAGAAAGGTCTGGTGCAGGAAAAGCTGCTTCTAGGAGGTTGTCAAGTGTTTTCGCTCGACGATTCCATTCTTGGGTGGTTGGTTTGGGCCTTGTTCCTGTAACTCGAATCCTAGCACGGTATATCCCATTTTAATTTTACACCGTTGTGAACCTTAAGCCTTTTTTACTCTCTGATCGAGGTTCTCGGCATTGAAAAATCTCCGTAAACTAAATCACATGTGTATATGTTGACATTTAAGAGATATACAGTCAAGAAAATCAAGGGCAATGGTGATATATATGCGGATTAGACACCAAAAAAAATACTCAACAAACGGCTACAATTTAAGGAGTGTGTCTAGTGACAGCATCAGATCTCTAATTGATGGAGAAAGGTCTTGTGGCAAGAAAAGCTGCTTCTAGAAGGTTGTCAAGTGTTTTCGCTCGACGATTCCATTCTTGGGTGGTTGGTTTGGCCCTTCTTCCTGTAACTCGAATCCTAGCCCGGTATATCCCATTTTAATTTTACACCATTGTGAACCTTACGCCTTTTTTACTTTTTGATCGAGGTTCTCGGCATTGAAAAATCTTCGTAAACTAAATCACACGTGTATATGTTGACACTTAAGAGATATACAGTCAAGAAAATCAAGGGCAATGGTGATATATATGCGGATTAGACACAAAAAAAAACACTCAACAAATGGCTACAATTTATGGAATGCGTTTAGTGATGGCATAAGATTCCTAATTTATGGAGAAAGGTCTGGTGGCAAGAAAAGCTGCTTCTAGGAGGTTGTCAAGTGTTTTCGCTCGACGACTCCATTCTTGGGTGGTTGGTTTGGCCCTTTGATCCTGTAACTCGAATCCTAGCCCGGTATATTCCATTTTAATTTTACACCATTGTGAACCTTACGCCTTTTTTACTCTCTGATCGAGTTTCTCGGCATTGAAAAATCTTCGTAAACTAAATCACACGTGTATATGTTGACTTTTAAGAGATATACAATCAAGAAAATCAAGGGCAATGGTGATATATATGCCGATTAGACACGAAAAAAACACTCAACAAATGGCTACAATTTAAGGAATGTGTTTAGTGACGGCATCAGATTCCTAATTGATGGAGAAAGGTCTGGTGGCAAGAAAAGCTGCTTCTAGGAGGTTGTCAAGTGTTTTCGCTCGACGATTCCATTCTTGGGTGGTTGGTTTGGCCCTTGTTCCTGTAACTCGATTCCTAGCCCGGTATATCCCATTTTAATTTTACACCATTGTGAACCTTACGCCTTTTTTACTCACTGATCGAGGTTCTCGGCATTGAAAAATCTTTGTAAACTAAATCACACGTGTATATGTTGACATTTAAGAGATATACAGTCAAGAAAATCAAGGGCAATGGTGATATATATGCGGATTAGACAAAAAAAAAACACTCAACAACCGGCTACAATTTAAGGAATGTGTTTAGTGACGGCATCAGATTCCTAATTGATGGAGAAAGGTCTGGTGGCAAGAAAAGCTGCTTCTAGGAGGTTGTCAAGTGTTTTCGCCCGACGATCCCATTCTTGGGTGGTTGGTTTGGCCGCTGTTCCTGTAACTCGAATCCTAGTCCGGTATATCCCATTTTAATTTTACACCATTGTCAACCTTGCACCTTTTTTACTCTCTGATCGAGGTTCTCGGCATTGAAAAATCTTTGTAAACTAAATCACACGTGTATATGTTGACATTTAAGAGATATACAATCAAGAAAATCAAGGGAAATGGTGATGTCAATGCGGATTAGACACCAAAAAAAAACACTCAACAAATGGCTACAATTTAAGGAATGTGTTTAATGACGGCATCAGATTCCTAATTGATGGAGAAAGGTCTGGTGGCAAGAAAAGCTGCTTCTAGGAGGTTGTCAAGTGTTTTCGCTCGATGATTCCATTCTTGGGTGGTTGGTTTGGTCCTTGTTCCTGTAACTCGAATCCTAGCCCGGTATATCCCATTTTAATTTTACACCATTGTGAACCTTACGCCTTTTTACTCTCTGATCGAGGTTCTCGGCATTGAAAAATCTTCGTAAACTAAATCACACGTGTATATGCTGACATTTAAGTGATATACAGTCAAAAAATCAACGGCAATGGTGATATATATACGGATTAGACACAAAAAAAAAACACTCAACAAATTGCTACAATTTAAGGAATGTGTTTAGTGACGGGATCAGATTCCTAATTGATGGAGAAAGGTATGGTGGCAAGAAAAGCTGCTTCTAGGAGGTTGTCAAGTGTTTTCGCTCGACGATTCCATTCTTGGGTAGTTGGTTTGGCCCTTGTTCCTGTAACTCGATTCCTAGCCCGGTATATCCCATTTTAATTTTACACCATTGTGAACCTTACGCCTTTTTTACTCTCTGATCGAGGTTCTCGACATTGAAAAATCTTCGTAAACTAAATCACACGTGTATATGTTGACATTTAAGAGATATACAGTCAAGAAAATTAAGGGAAATGGTGATATATATGCGGATTAGACACCAAGAAAACACTCAACAAATGGCTACAATTTAAGGAATGTGTTTAGTGACGGCATCATATTCCTAATTGATGGAGAAAGGTCTGGTGGCAAGAAAAGCTGCTTCTAGGAGGTTGTCAAGTGTTTTCGCTCGACGATTCCATTCTTGGGTGGTTGGTTTGGCCCTTGTTCCTGTAACTCGAATCCTAGCCCGGTATATCCCATTTTAATTTTAAACCATTGTGAACCTTAAGCCTTTTTTACTCTCTGATCGAGGTTCTCGGCATTGAAAAATCTTCGTAAACTAAATCACACGTGTATATGTTGACACTTAAGAGATATACAGTCAAGAAAATCAAGGGCAATGGTGATATATATGCGGATTAGACACCAAAAAAAACACTCAACAAATGGCTACAATTTATGGAATGCGTTTAGTGATGGCATAAGATTCCTAATTTATGGAGAAAGGTCTGGTGGCAAGAAAAGCTGCTTCTAGGAGGTTGTCAAGTGTTTTCGTTCGACGACTCCATTCTTGGGTGGTTGGTTTGGCACTTGTTCCTGTAACTCGAATCCTAGCCCGGTATATCCCATTTTAATTATACAACATTGTGAACCTTACGCCTTTTTTACTCTCTGATCGAGGTTCTCGGCATTGAAAAATCTTCGTAAACTATATCACACGTGTATATGTTGACATTTAAGAGATATACAGTGAAGAAAGTCAACGGCAATGGTGATATATATGCGGATTAGACACAAAAAAAAAACACTCAACAAATGGCTACAATTTAAGGAATGTGTTTAGTGACGGCATCAGATTCCTAATTGATGGAGAAAGGTCTGGTGGCAAGAAAAGCTGCTTCTAGGAGGTTGTCAAGTGTTTTCGCTCGATGATTCCATTCTTGGGTGGTTGGTTTGGTCCTTGTTCCTGTAACTCGAATCCTAGCCCGGTATATCCCATTTTAATTTTACACCATTGTGAACCTTACACCTTTTTACTCTCTGATCGAGGTTCTCGGCATTGAAAAATCTTCGTAAACTAAATCACACGTGTATATGCTGACATTTAAGTGATATACAGTCAAAAAATCAACGGCAATGGTGATATATATACGGATTAGACACAAAAAAAAAACACTCAACAAATTGCTACAATTTAAGGAATGTGTTTAGTGACGGGATCAGATTCCTAATTGATGGAGAAAGGTCTGGTGGTAAGAAAAGCTGCTTCTAGGAGGTTGTCAAGTGTTTTCGCTCGACGATTCCATTCTTGGGTGGTTGGTTTGGCCCTTGTTCCTGTAACTCGAATGCTAGCCCGGTATATCCCATTTTAATTTTACACCATTGTGAACCTTACGCCTTTTTTACTCACTGATCGAGGTTCTCGGCATTGAAAAATCTTCGTAAACTAAATCACACGTGTATATGTTGACATTTAAGAGATATACAGTCAAGAAAATCAAGGGCAATGGTGATATATATGCGGATTAGACACAAAAAAAACACTCAACAACCGGCTACAATTTAAGGAATGTGTTTAGTGACGGCATCAGATTCCTAATTGATGGAGAAAGGTCTGGTGCAGGAAAAGCTGCTTCTAGGAGGTTGTCAAGTGTTTTCGCTCGACGATTCCATTCTTGGGTGGTTGGTTTGGGCCTTGTTCCTGTAACTCGAATCCTAGCCCGGTATATCCCATTTTAATTTTACACCGTTGTGAACCTTAAGCCTTTTTTACTCTCTGATCGAGGTTCTCGGCATTGAAAAATCTTCGTAAACTAAATCACATGTGTATATGTTGACATTTAAGAGATATACAGTCAAGAAAATCAAGGGCAATGGTGATATATATGCGGATTAGACACCAAAAAAAATACTCAACAAATGGCTACAATTTAAGGAGTGTGTCTAGTGACAGCATCAGATCTCTAATTGATGGAGAAAGGTCTTGTGGCAAGAAAAGCTGCTTCTAGAAGGTTGTCAAGTGTTTTCGCTCGACGATTCCATTCTTGGGTGGTTGGTTTGGCCCTTCTTCCTGTAACTCGAATCCTAGCCCGGTATATCCCATTTTAATTTTACACCATTGTGAACCTTACGCCTTTTTTACTTTTTGATCGAGGTTCTCGGCATTGAAAAATCTTCGTAAACTAAATCACACGTGTATATGTTGACACTTAAGAGATATACAGTCAAGAAAATCAAGGGCAATGGTGATATATATGCGGATTAGACACAAAAAAAAACACTCAACAAATGGCTACAATTTATGGAATGCGTTTAGTGATGGCATAAGATTCCTAATTTATGGAGAAAGGTCTGGTGGCAAGAAAAGCTGCTTCTAGGAGGTTGTCAAGTGTTTTCGCTCGACGACTCCATTCTTGGGTGGTTGGTTTGGCCCTTGTTCCTGTAACTCGAATCCTAGCCCGGTATATCCCATTTTAATTATACAACATTGTGAACCTTAAGCCTTTTTTACTTTCTGATCGAGGTTCTCGGCATTGAAAAATCTTCGTAAGCTAAATCACACGTGTATATGTGTAGGTCCCTATCCCGTATGGATCGTAACAAAACTGACAATCTACCAAGGGTGCGGAATCCCCTTGATAAACCTATCAAACAGAAACAAGAACACAAGACGATTTACCAACCGATCTTCTATGATTATCCAACGAAAACGTTTACAATCACTCAAGATCTTCACGAACTCACAGCCAACAATCTGTGTATTCGAACTCTCTCTCAATTGCCTAAAAGTCTCCAAAAGTCTAACCCTAAAACTCTAGGTAAAGGTTGTTTATATACACACAACCATACAATTCGAACTGGGCCAGGCCCATATGAATTCTAGATACAATTCGGGCTAAACTAGATAGACTAAAACTTGATACAAACTTGGACTAGATTGGGCTTCAACAAACTCGAATTCTATTCAGTCTTCATAAGTCTTTGCGGCCCAAACACGTTTAATATCCAAAGACCAATCCAACGCTGTTGTCACATAACATGCACCAACAAACTCCCCCTTGACAATAGCTTGCAAAGGAAACTTTAGTCTTCAGAATCTCACAGTCTTTTGGTCTTTGGATAGCGTCAGCTTCAACATGAATTCTGTCAGCAACAGACTCCCCCTAAGCTGATGTATCCAATCACCAAATCTTCCAAGTTTTGATTCAGCATTCCAAATAAGTCTTCACAGCATCCATTCTGCATTGTAGAAGGAGGACTCTACCAAGCAGCAACAAACTCCTCATCTCTTCAAAGCAACTTCTCATCAACAAACTGCTTCAATCTGTATACTATAAAACAAACATCTCGAGAAACCATAAGAATTTTTCAACATAGTTAAGGAATTATTATTATTCAAGAGATAGTTAAACTGTATAACAGATTAAGCAATTTCAAAATAAGCACCAACACGCAACAATTTTTTAATCAAACACCTTATAACCTGCATCATTTCAAAATTTTGAACCCACTTACTAACACCGTCTCCCCCTATCAGTAACAATTCCTCCACGAATAACAGTTTTCCGTACATTAAGAATTTTAAACAGAAAAAGACACTATTTTTGTATTTTTGTATTTTTCTGAAAGCAAATAAAAACGAAAAGCAATAAACACTCTATTTTTGTGAGAATCACTTGTAAGAAGATCATATCAGCACAATCAAACTGTTTCACACAATTAGATAATTCTTTATTTAATTTTTCGTGAAAAGCAGTCCAAGATGATTACCAGTATGTTTGTCCACTTAAACAAATGCATGAACATTTCAAGTACCATTACCATATGATACGTTAAGGTAATTTTATATCTGATATACTAGTGTGTCCCACTTCAGGATATACCCCCACGATCAAGGTATGCACAAAGATTCATCGTAGAAGGTTAGTATACTGAATTCATCCTTTAAGATATCCTGACAGTGTCTAGGTCTGCATATAATCTGTTTTATCATGTTTTGATTGCTTAACAATGAACACCCAAATAAATACTAATCAAATCCTTGAAATATAAACAACACACTCTATCATGCAAGTATCTTCCCTACCACATATTTCACAAGTCCAATCCAGATTTCTGAAATCTTAACTGGGAATAGGTTGAGAAGAGAACATAATAGATCTTTAGAAGAGATGGTATAATATACAGATCAAATGAGTTTTCTCAGTTTGATATAGGTTTATTGGGTTTCATTTGGGCACTAGAGAGCCTCTTTCGGGTGTATTAGATCTATAGCGCGACAACGTACAGCTAGGTCAGCATGTATCTGGATCCAGCAGAAGCTGTCGTTGCCTAGCACCTCCAGGGCAGCATATATCTGGATGCAGCAGAGGAGGTACACGACTTTTTTCAGAGAAGATTTCAGAATCAGATCAAAATTGTGTGTATCTGGACAACATACAGACATTCAAATAGAAATGAGCTAATTCCAAGTGACTTTCTTTCCTGGGGTCATGTACAGTTTTAGTTCTGAACAGAAAGACAGCCAAGATATCCCAGATGAAATAACAGTATAAAGACCCAAAACTTCAGATTTTGGCAATCTATCAACGCAAGATTTAAGGTCATTAACCCATACACCACTGATGTGTTCCCCACTTATACTCAGTGCATTTAGGTTTATATCACATTGGTAAGTTGATTATTTCATGTTTTTGCCTACTGGTATATCATATGATGAAGCTACTATCACCCTTGAGCATTTTAAATCAGTTCGAGTGTGACAGTCTAACTTGCTGATGTACTATCATTTCTTTTTTTTCACACAGTGAAAACTCATTTTTGATTTTCTATTTTTTTATGTTTTTGATTTTACAATGTTTTTGTATTTTTAAAATTTTCTAACTTACTCCCCCTAGACACACGCACTATCTAAACTCTTTTTGGCTTAGAGGAATTTCTCCCCCTAAATTTTTGTTTTTATGGAGTAAGTTTCAAAAACACAAATTTAAACACAAACAAACTCCCACTTTAAATCTGATAAAAGTTTTTCACGTTTAAAGTTTAAAATAATCAAAACAATCACAAAAGTAAATAGTTCGTTACCCATGTTAACCTACTATTCACCTCAGATGCCTTACAGGAATAACCACTGTTGAACACATCAACAGTCCTTCTTGGTCATCCTGCACATTCTCAACAACTTAGTTAGACTTTAGAACCCAAACCTTACCGGTTTTGGGTCGACCATTTAAATCCACATAAGATGCTTCTATCCAATATCCATCACACCTTAATGGTGTCTTGGATCTTAGACCCGTTGATTTAAATAGGTTTTGATTTCCATAAGGTCTTTGGTCCTGAGGGTTCCTATATATGTTTGGACCATTTGACCTTTGAAAATTTTGATTCCAAGAAGCTTGATTATTATAATTTCTAAAGCCATTGTTATAAAAAGTTCGACCACCAAAATTTTGGTATCGATTTTGATATTGACATTGACTTCTGAAATTATTTGAATTATAATTGTTCATTCTTGGTGAACTGCTTCTAGGTCTCTCATATCTGCCTGGTGGAGATCTAAGCTGAAATGTTGGTTGATTTCTTTGAAAACGAGGAACTTGTGAAGTTCCTTTTTCAGCCTTTTCTACACCAACAGCAACATTCTCTGGTTGCTTAGGAGCAGATTTCTTTGGAGAGTTGGACTCTTTCTCCTTTTTATCACCACTCTTCTCTGGTGACTTCTCTCTCTTTCTCTCACTCACTTGTGCTTCATTCTTTTTGTTAGGACAGCAGCTAGCTACATGTCCCTTTGTGTGGCACTTGAAGCACGATCTCTTTTTCGAAGACTTCTTATCTGAAGCCTTTGAACTAGATTTTGGTTTTGATGATGATGCCTTAGAAGGATTTGGTTGAGTTTGCTTAGTTTCAGAATTTTCGTTGTTTTTATTTTTTGCAAACTCTACATTTGATTCGTTTTCAATAACAGCTGTTTCGTTTTTCATGTCACTTCCTTGAACAAAATTAACCTTTTTAACAAAAGTTTGATTTTTGGTTTTAGGATGTGTGTTTATCTTTTTCAAAACAGGTTTGCTGTTATTTTCCTTCTTAGCATCATTATCTTCAAACACATCACCTTGACTGGATGTGAAACTACTTGGTGATGTTGACAGAAAGTCTGTACACTCATCTTCATCAGGTAAGAAAGAATAGTCATGACTAAGAGGAGGTGGGACTTCATTGAAGCCATTGAATCCCACACTGGTCTTGTCATTACTCTTCTTTAACCCACCCATCATGTGTTTCATTACAAAAGACGAATCTCCGAATTGACTTAATTTCTTTTCAAGTTCAACAATTTTGAGTTGTGCATCTGACAACTCTTTGCATTTTTCAGAAATCTCTTTTGTTTTCTCAGCCATCATGTCATGAGCTAAATATATTACTTGAAGTTTTTCATTTAACTTGCATGTTAAAGCTTCAATTTCACTTTCATAACCTCTTATCTTCTTCAAGTATACAAATTCGTTTCTTTTAGCAAAAAAGTTTGACTCTTTTATGTTCGACATCTCGCTTACCAGACTTTGGTTTTGTGTTGACAACCTGTCAACCTCACCCTGTAATTCTCGACATTTTAAACACACATAATTAGATTTTACCTCTTCCTCATGAACTTCTGTAGTTTGATCACCAACGACCTGTTCAGCTTCACTTTCTTTCTCAACTTCAGCAACGACAGATTCTGATGATACATTCACCTCTGATGTAAGTCCATTCACATCCTTCAAGCCCTTTGAAACTTCTGTATCCTTCTTCTCAGCATCAATCTCATCAGCTTTCTTCTTCTCTTCTACTTCAGTAACTACTTCTCCTATCTTCACAGCTGCAAGCTCAGCTACACAAGCTTGATCACATGTATTCAATCTTGAAGGAATCTGATAACGTTTTTCCAAAGCTTCCCACAACTCGTTAGAAGTCCCATACTTCTTAAGAGTATATTTAACGCTCTCAGGCAAGGACATCTTTATTGCTGCTAAAGCTTTCTTCTTAGCATCAACCACCCGTTTCTCAGATTCATCCATCTTATCATAAGACATCACTATAACTCTTCCATCAACACGACGTGTGGGAGCAAAGTATCCATATATCATACACGTCCACATTTCAGTATCTTCACTTTTCATAAACAACTCAAACTTCTCGTTCCAGTCAGCATATTCTTTGACGTTTTTAAGCTTTGGCCAATTCTTAACAGTCGCACTGACCTTCTCCATTTTAGACATCACGCAGCGTAAAAGTTTAAATGGACTTTGGTAACCTGTGTCAAAATCCAAATCTAACTCGATTGCTGTTCCTTGTCTAGCTTTGACCGTAACCGTACTGATAAAACTGTACACAAAAAATTTCCGCTGACTCAAGCACCTAGTAACACGCACGAACCAGCTTCCAAACCGCACCTCAAATCCTGTCAAACCTTTTCAACAAACCAACAAATCTTTTTTTTTTTTTTATTTTAAAGAAAGGAAAACTTATTATTATTATTAAGTAATGATTGCTATATGATTAGTTATACTATAAATATTATATAAATAGAATTCTAAACGTCAAATTCAAATTTAAGTAAGTCTTTTCGACTTCTTCGATCAACAACTCACTGAAACCTAATTTCAAATAAAACTGCCGCCAAGTCCTTTCTTAATGTTGCAGGAGATTATAGTTAGGCCGAAGTTGAATGACGGGATGTGTCGCCGGAGATGAATGACGGTGACGACGGTGAAGAGGTTGTCGCCGGAGATGAATGACGGTGACGACTAAGGTTGAAGAGGTGACAACGAACGACGGTGGTGATCGGAGAACTCAAACTGTGAGATGCAGGTTGAATGGTGGTTATGAAAGTCGCCGGAAGTGATACTAGTGATGATGACTACCTGTGGTGATGAAGATGACCCGAGACCTTATAGACAACACTCGAAACCTCTGTCTCGAAACGAATGCGGTGACTCGGAACCGAAACGTTTACGACTCGAGAACTCGAAACAGCTAACTCGAGATCTCTCTTGAAGGGAGTCGAGACCGTGGATGATGAATGACTCGAGACCTCTGTGATGTTGAACTCGAAACCGTAAAGTTGTGAGTCGAGATAGTGGTTGCGACTCGGACTCGGAACCGTGATGAGTCGAGACTGTAGAGGATGATGAGTCGAGACCGTGGAGTCGAGACCTTGAAATTGTGTTGTGACTCGAGACCGAGATTAAGATGACTCGTAACAGTGAAGGTAGCGACTCGAGACCTTGATTGATGACTCGAGACGATGATGAATAGATGACTCGAGACCTCTGTAATTGATGACTTGAGACCTCAAACCTCGTTGCGACTCGAAAGCAGATGATGGTAAGGTGGTGGATGGTTGCGACAAGGAAAACTTAACTCGAGACCTTGACACTCGAGACCAGATGCGCTGATGACTCGGAATTTTGTGCTACAAGCTGTTCCAACTTTCCAAAAACAACGCACGTGCAGATGCTTCAACTTTCCTAAAATTGAGGATTTTTTAAATCTTTTTACAACTTAAGATATTGCAAAAGTTTAAGATTTTAAAAAGAATTAATTTTTCTCCTTCCGAAACACTTTATCAAACAGATCTATGGAGCAAAATATAGTGATTTTTCACAGAAAAAGCAATGAACCAGATGAATATCGCGACGAATTTGATGAATTTCCAGAAAAACACAAAGAACCAAACACCCGAAAAGAATCAAAACAAATCAAAACAACACCTTTTCTTCGAAAATCTTGAATCCGTATCAATCTCGAACCAAACAACTAAGAGCAAAGGCTCTGATACCAATTGTAGGTCCCTATCCCGTATGGATCGTAACAAAACTGACAATCTACCAAGGGTGCGGAATCCCCTTGATAAACCTATCAAACAGAAACAAGAACACAAGACGATTTACCAACCGATCTTCTATGATTATCCAACGAAAACGTTTACAATCACTCAAGATCTTCACGAACTCACAGCCAACAATCTGTGTATTCGAACTCTCTCTCAATTGCCTAAAAGTCTCCAAAAGTCTAACCCTAAAACTCTAGGTAAAGGTTGTTTATATACACACAACCATACAATTCGAACTGGGCCAGGCCCATACGAATTCTAGATACAATTCGGGCTAAACTAGATAGACTAAAACTTGATACAAACTTGGACTAGATTGGGCTTCAACAAACTCGAATTCTATTCAGTCTTCATAAGTCTTCGCGGCCCAAAAACGTTTAATATCCAAAGACCAATCCAACGCTGTTGTCACATAACATGCACCAACAATATGTTGACATTTAAGAGATATACAGTCAAGAAAATCAAGGGCAATGGTGATATATATGCGGATTAGACACCAAAAAAAAATATTCAACAAATGGCTACAATTTAAGGAATGTGTTAAAGTGACGGCATCAGATTCCTAATTTATGGTGAAAGGTCTGGTGGCAAGAAAAGCTGCTTCTAGGAGGTTGTCAATTGTTTTCGCTCGACGACTCCATTCTTGGGTAGTTGGTTTGGCCCTTGTTCCTGTAACTCGAATCCTAGCCCGGTATATCACATTTTAATTTTACAACATTGTGAACCTTACGCCTTTTTTACTCTCTGATCGAGGTTCTCGGCATTTAAAAATCTTCGTAAACTAAATCACACGTGTATATGTTGACATTTAAGAGATATACAGTCAAGAAAATCAAGGGCAATGGTGATATATATACGGATTAGACACAGAAAAAAACACTCAAGAAATGGCTACAATTTAAGGAGTGTGTCTAGTGACAGCGTCAGATCTCTAATTGATGGAGAAAGGTCTGGTAGCAAGAAAAGCTGCTTCAAGAAGGTTGTCAAGTGTTTTCGCTCGACGATTCCATTCTTGGGTGGTTGGTTTGGCCCTTGTTCCTGTAACTCGAATCCTAACCCGGTATATCCCATTTTAATCTTACACCATTGTGAACCTTACGCCTTTTTTACTTTCTGATCGAGGTTCTCTGCATTGAAAAATCTTCGTAAACTAAATCACACGTGTATATGTTGACATTTAAGAGATATACAGTCAAGAAAATCAAGGGCAATGATGATATATATGCGGATTAGACACCAAAATAAAATATTCAACAAATTGCTACAATTTATGGAATGTGTTGAAGTGACGGCATCAAATTCCTAATTTATGGAGAAAGGTCTGGTGGCAAGAAAAGCTGCTTCTAGAAGGTTGTCAAGTGTTTTCGCTCGACGACTCAATTCTTGGGTGGTTGGTTTGGCCCTTGTTCCTGTAACTCGAATCCTAGTCGGTATATCCCATTTTAATTATACAACATTATTAACCTTACGCCTTTTTTACTCTCTGATCGAGGTTCTTGGCATTGAAAAATCTTCGTAAACTAAATCACACGTGTATATGTTGACATTTAAGAGATATACAGTCAAGAAAATCAAGGGCAATGGTGATATATATGCGGATGAGACACAAAAAAAACACTCAACAAATGGCTACAATTTAAGGAATGTGTTTAGTGACAGCATCAGATTCCTAATTGATGGAGAAAGGTCTGGTGGCAAGAAAATGTGCTTCTAGGAGGTTGTCAAGTGTTTTCGCTCGACGTTTCCATTCTTGGGTGGTTGGTTTGGCCGCTGTTCCTGTAACTCGAATCCTAGTCCGGTATATCCCATTTTAATTTTACACCATTGTCAACCTTACGTCTTTTTTACTCTCTGATCGAGGTTCTCGGCATTGAAAAATCTTCGTAAACTAAATCACACGTGTATATGTTGACATTTAAGAGATATACAGTCAAGAAAATCAAGGGCAATGGTGATATCAATGCGGATTAGACACCAAAAAAAAACTCAACAAATGGCTACAATTTAAGGAATGTGTTTAGTGACGGCATGAGATTCCTAATTGATGGAGAAAGGTCTGGTGGCAGGAAAAGCTGCTTCTAGGAGGTTGTCAAGTGTTTTCGCTCGACGATTCCATTCTTGGGTGGTTGGTTTGGCCCTTGTTCCTGTAACTCGAATCCTAGCCCGATATATCCCATTTTAATTTTACACCATTGTGAACCTTACGCCTTTTTACTCTCTGATCGAGGTTCTCGGCATTGAAAAATCTTCGTAAACTAAATCACACGTGTATATGTTGAAATTTAAGAGATATAAAGTCAAGAAAATCAAGGGCAATGGTGATATATATGCGGATTAGACACCAAAAAAAAACACTCAACAAATGGCTACAATTTAAGGAATGTGTTTAGTGACGGCATCAGATTCCTAATTGATGGAGAAAGGTCTGGTGGCAAGAAAAGCTGCTTCTAGGAGGTTGTTAAGTGTTTTCGCTCGACGATTCCTTTCTTGGGTGGTTGGTTTGGCCCTTGTTCCTGTAACTCGAATCCTAGCCCGGTATATTCCATTTTAATTTTACACCAATGTGAACCTTACGCCTTTTTTACTCTCTGATCGAGTTTCTCGGCATGGAAAAATCTTCGTAAACTAAATCACACGTGTATATGTTGACTTTTAAGAGATATACAATCAAGAAAATCAAGGGCAATGGTGATATATATGCCGATTAGACACAAAAAAAAAACACTCAACAAATGGCTACAATTTAAGGAATGTGTTTAGTGACGGCATCAGATTCCTAATTGATGGAGAAAGGTCTGGTGGCAAGAAAAGCTGCTTCTAGGAGGTTGTCAAGTGTTTTCGCTCGAGAATTCCATTCTTGGGTGGTTGGTTTGGCCCTTGTTCCTGTAACTCGATTCCTAGCCCGGTATATCCCATTTTAATTTTACACCATTGTGAACCTTACGCCTTTTTTACTCACTGATCGAGGTTCTCGGCATTGAAAAATCTTCGTAAACTAAATCACACGTGTATATGTTGACATTTAAGAGATATACAGTCAAGAAAATCAAGGGCAATGGTGATATATATGCGGATTAGACAAAAAAAAAACACTCAACAACCGGCTACAATTTAAGGAATGTGTTTAGTGACGGCATCAGATTCCTAATTGATGGAGAAAGGTCTGGTGGCAAGAAAAGCTGCTTCTAGGAGGTTGTCAAGTGTTTTCGCCCGACGATCCCATTCTTGGGTGGTTGGTTTGGCCGCTGTTCCTGTAACTCGAATCCTAGTCCGGTATATCCCATTTTAATTTTACACCATTGTCAACCTTGCACCTTTTTTACTCTCTGATCGAGGTTCTCGGCATTGAAAAATCTTTGTAAACTAAATCACACGTGTATATGTTGACATTTAAGAGATATACAGTCAAGAAAATCAAGGGAAATGGTATTGTCAATGCGGATTAGACACCAAAAAAAAACACTCAACAAATGGCTACAATTTAAGGAATGTGTTTAATGACGGCATCAGATTCCTAATTGATGGAGAAAGGTCTGGTGGCAAGAAAAACTGCTTCTAGGTGGTTGTCAAGTGTTTTCGCTCGATGATTCCATTCTTGGGTGGTTGATTTGGTCCTTGTTCCTGTAACTCGAATCCTAGCCCGGTATATCCCATTTTAATTTTACACCATTGTGAACCTTACGCCTTTTTACTCTCTGATCGAGGTTCTCGGCATTGAAAAATCTTCGTAAACTAAATCACACGAGTATATGCTGACATTTAAGTGATATACAGTCAAAAAATCAACGGCAATGGTGATATATATACGGATTAGACACAAAAAAAAAACACTCAACAAATTGCTACAATTTAAGGAATGTGTTTAGTGACGGGATCAGATTCCTAATTGATGGAGAAAGGTATGGTGGCAAGAAAAGCTGCTTCTAGGAGGTTGTCAAGTGTTTTCGCTCGACGATTCCATTCTTGGGTAGTTGGGTTGGCCCTTGTTCCTGTAACTTGATTCCTAGCCCGGTATATCCCATTTTAATTTTACACCATTGTGAACCTTACGCCTTTTTTACTCTCTGATCGAGGTTCTCGACATTGAAAAATTTTCGTAAACTAAATCACACGTGTATATGTTGACATTTAAGAGATATACAGTCAAGAAAATTAAGGGCAATGGTGATATATATGCGGATTAGACACCAAGAAAACACTCAACAAATGGCTAGAATTTAAGGAATGTGTTTAGTGACGGCATCATATTCCTAATTGATGGAGAAAGGTCTGGTGGCAAGAAAAGCTGCTTCTAGGAGGTTGTCAAGTGTTTTCGCTCGACGATTCCATTCTTGGGTGGTTGGTTTGGCCCTTGTTCCTGTAACTAGAATCCTAGCCCGGTATATCCCATTTTAATTTTACACCATTGTGAACCTTACGCCTTTTTACTCTCTGATCGAGGTTCTCGGCATTGAAAAATCTTCGTAAACTAAATCACACGTGTATATGCTGACATTTAAGTGATATACAGTCAAAAAATCAACGGCAATGGTGATATATATACGGATTAGACACAAAAAAAACACTCAACAAATTGCTACAATTTAAGGAATGTGTTTAGTGACGGGATCAGATTCCTAATTAATGGAGAAAGGTATGGTGGCAAGAAAAGCTGCTTCTAGGAGGTTGTCAAGTGTTTTCGCTCAACGATTCCATTCTTGGGTAGTTGGTTTGGCCCTTGTTCCTGTAACTCGATTCCTAGCCCGGTATATCCCATTTTAATTTTACACCATTGTGAACCTTACGCCTTTTTTACTCTCTGATCGAGGTTCTCGACATTGAAAAATCTTCGTAAACTAAATCACACGTGTATATGTTGACATTTAAGAGATATACAGTCAAGAAAATTAAGGGCAATGTTGATATATATGCGGATCAGACACCAAGAAAACACTCAACAAATGGCTACAATTTAAGGAATGTGTTTAGTGACGGCATCATATTCCTAATTGATGGAGAAAGGTCTGGTGGCAAGAAAAGCTGCTTCTAGGAGGTTGTCAAGTGTTTTCGCTCGACGATTCCATTCTTGGGTGGTTGGTTTGGCCCTTGTTCCTGTAACTCGAATCCTAGCCCGGTATATCCCATTTTAATTTTACACCGTTGTGAACCTTAAGCCTTTTTTACTCTCTGATCGAGGTTCTCGGCATTGAAAAATCTTCGTAAACTAAATCACATGTGTATATGTTGACATTTAAGAGATATACGGTCAAGAAAATCAAGGGCAATGGTGATATATATGCGGATTAGAAACCAAAAAAAAATACTCAACAAATGGCTACAATTTAAGGAGTCTGTCTAGTGACAGCATCAGATCTCTAATTGTTGGAGAAAGGTCTTGTGGCAAGAAAAGCTGCTTCTAGAAGGTTGTCAAGTGTTTTCGCTCGACGATTTCATTCTTGGGTGGTTGGTTTGGCCCTTCTTCCTATAACTCGAATCCTAGCCCGCTATATCCCATTTTAATTTTACACCATTGTGAACCTTACGCCTTTTTTACTTTCTGATCGAGGTTCTCGGCATTGAAAAATCTTCGTAAACTAAATCACACGTGTATATGTTGACACTTAAGAGATATACATTCAAGAAAATCAAGGGCAATGGTGATATATATGCGGATTAGACACCAAAAAAAACACTCAACAAATGGCTACAATTTATGGAATGCGTTTAGTGATGGCATAAGATTCCTAATTTATGGAGAAAGGTCTGGTGGCAAGAAAAGCTGCTTCTAGGAGGTTGTCGAGTGTTTTCGCTCGACGACTCCATTCTTGGGTGGTTGGTTTGGCCCTTGTTCCTGTAACTCGAATCCTAGCCCGGTATATCCCATTTTAATTATACAACATTGTGAACCTTACGCCTTTTTTACTCTCTGATCGAGGTTCTCGGCATTGAAAAATCTTCGTAAACTATATCACACGTGTATATGTTGACATTTAAGAGATATACAGTCAAGAAAATCAAGGGCAATGGTGATATATATGCGGATTAGACACCAAAAAAAAAAACACTCAACAAATGGCTACAATTTAAGGATTGTGTTTAGTGACGGCATCAGATTCCTAATTGATGGAGAAAGGTCTGGTGGCAAGAAAAGCTGCTTCTAGGAGGTTGTTAAGTGTTTTCGCTCGACGATTCCTTTCTTGGGTGGTTGGTTTGGCCCTTGTTCCTGTAACTCGAATCCTAGCCCGGTATATCCCATTTTAATTTTACACCATTGTGAACCTTACGCCTTTTTTACTCTCTGATCGAGTTTCTCGGCATTGAAAAATCTTCATAAACTAAATCACACGTGTATATGTTGACTTTTGTGAGATATACAATCAAGAAAATCAAGGGCAATGGTGATATATATGCGGATTAGACACAAAAAAAAAACACTCAACAAATGGCTACAATTTAAGGAATGTGTTTAGTGACGGCATCAGATTCCTAATTGATGGAGAAAGGTCTGGTGGTAAGAAAAGCTGCTTCTAGGAGGTTGTCAAGTGTTTTCGCTCGACGATTCCATTCTTGGGTGGTTGGTTTGGCCCTTGTTCCTGTAACTCGAAACCTAGCCCGGTATATCCCATTTTAATTTTACACCATTGTGAACCTTACGCCTTTTTTACTCACTGATCGAGGTTCTCGGCATTGAAAAATCTTCGTAAACTAAATCACACGTGTATATGTTGACATTTAAGAGATATACAGTCAAGAAAATCAAGGGCAATGGTGATATATATGCGGATTAGACACAAAAAAAACACTCAACAACCGGCTACAATTTAAGGAATGTGTTTAGTGACGGCATCAGATTCCTAATTGATGGAGAAAGGTCTGGCGCAGGAAAAGCTGCTTCTAGGAGGTTGTCAAGTGTTTTCGCTCGACGATTCCATTCTTGGGTGTTTGGTTTGGCCCTTGTTACTGTAACTCGAATCCTAGCCCGGTATATCCCATTTTAATTTTACACCGTTGTGAACCTTAAGCCTTTTTTACTCTCTGATCAAGGTTCTCGGCATTGAAAAATCTTCGTAAACTAAATCACATGTGTATATGTTGGCATTTAAGAGATATACAGTCAAGAAAATCAAGGGCAATGGTGATATATATGCGGATTAGACACCAAAAAAAATACTCAACAAATGGCTACAATTTAAGGAGTGTGTCTAGTGACAGCATCAGATCTCTAATTGATGGAGAAAGGTCTTGTGGCAAGAAAAGCTGCTTCTAGAAGGTTGTCAAGTGTTTTCGCTCGACGATTCCATTCTTGGGTGGTTGGTTTGGCCCTTCTTCCTGTAACTCGAATCCTAGCCCGGTATAATCCCATTTTAATTTTACACCATTGTGAACCTTACGCCTTTTTTACTTTCTGATCGAGGTTCTCGGCATTGAAAAATCTTCGTAAACTAAATCACACGTGTATATGTTGACACTTAAGAGATATACAGTCAAGAAAATCAAGGGCAATGGTGATATATATGCGGATTAGCCACCAAAAAAAACACTCAACAAATGGCTACAATTTATGGAATGTGTTTAGTGATGGCATCAGATTCCTAATTTATGGAGAAAGGTCTGGTGGCAAGAAAAGCTGCTTCTAGGAGGTTGTCAAGTGTTTTCGCTCGACGACTCCATTCTTGGGTGGTTGGTTTGGCCCTTGTTCCTGTAACTCGAATCCTAGCCCGGTATATCCCATTTTAATTATACAACATTGTGAACCTTACGCCTTTTTTACTCTCTGATCGAGGTTCTCGGCATTGAAAAATCTTCGTAAACTATATCACACATGTATATGTTGACATTTAAGAGATATACAGTCAAGAAAATCAAGGGCAATGGTGATATATATGCGGATTAGACACCAAAAAAAAACACTCAACAAATGGCTACAATTTAAGGAATGTGTTTAGTGACGGCATGAGATTCCTAATTGATGGAGAAAGGTCTGGTGGCAAGAAAAGCTGCTTCTAGGAGGTTGTTAGGTGTTTTCGCTCGACGATTCCTTTCTTGGGTGGTTGGTTTGGCCCTTGTTCCTATAACTCGAATCCTAGCCCGGTATATCCCATTTTAATTTTACACCATTGTGAACCTTACGCCTTTTTTACTCTCTGATCGAGTTTCTCGGCATTGAAAAATCTTCATAAACTAAATCACACGTGTATTTGTTGACTTTTGAGAGATATACAATCAAGAAAATCAAGGGCAATGGTGATATATATGCGGATTAGACACAAAAAAAAAACACTCAACAAATGGCTACAATTTAAGGAATGTGTTTAGTGACGGCATCAGATTCCTAATTGATGGAGAAAGGTCTGGTGGTAAGAAAAGCTGATTCTAGTAGGTTGTCAAGTGTTTTCGCTCGACGATTCCATTCTTGGGTGGTTGGTTTGGCCCTTGTTCCTGTAACTCGAATCCTAGCCCGGTATATCCCATTTTAATTTTACACCATTGTGAACCTTACGCCTTTTTTACTCACTGATCGAGTTTCTCGGCATTGAAAAATCTTCGTAAACTAAATCACACGTGTATATGTTGACTTTTAAGAGATATACAGTTAAGAAAATCAAGGGCAATGGTGATATATATGCGGATTAGACACAAAAAAAAACACTCAACAAATGGCTACAATTTAAGGAATGTGTTTAGTGACAGCATCAGATTCCAAATTGATGGAGAAAGGTCTGGTGGCAAGAAAAGCTGCTTCTAGGAGGTTGTCAAGTGTTTTCGCTCGACGATTCCATTCTTGGGTGGTTGGTTTGGCCGCTGTTCCTGTAACTCGAATCCTAGCCCGGTATATCCCATTTTAATTTTACATTATTGTCAACCTTACGCCTTTTTTACTCTCTGATCGAGGTTCTCGGCATTGAAAAATCTTCGTAGACTAAATCAAACGTGTATATGTTGACATTTAAGAGATATACATTCAAGAAAATCAAGGGCAATGGTGATATCAATGCGGATTAGACACCAAAAAAACACTCAACAAATGGCTACAGTTTAAGGAATGTGTTTAGTGACGGCATGAGATTCCTAATTGATGGAGAAAGGTCTGGTGGCAGGAAAAGCTGCTTCTAGGAGGTTGTCAAGTGTTTTCGCTCGACGATTCCATTCTTGGGTGGTTGGTTTGGCCCTTGTTCCTGTAACTCGAATCCTAGCCCGATATATCCCATTTTAATTTTACACCATTGTGAACCTTACGCCTTTTTACTCTCTGATCGAGGTTCTCGGCATTGAAAAATCTTCGTAAACTAAATCACAGGTGTATATGTTGACATTTAAGAGATATACAGTCAAGAAAATCAAGGGCAATGGTGATATCAATGCGGATTAGACACCAAAAAAAACACTCAACAAATGACTACAATTTAAGGAATGTGTTTAGTGACGGCATGAGATTCCTAATTGATGGAGAAAGGTCTGGTGGCAGGAAAAGCTGCTTCTAGGAGGTTGTCAAGTGTTTTCGCTCGACGATTCCATTCTTGGGTGGTTGGTTTGGCCCTTGTTCCTGTAACTCGAATCCTAGCCCGATATATCCCATTTTAATTTTACACCATTGTGAACCTTGCGCCTATTTACTCTCTGATCGAGGTTCTCGGCTTTGAAAAATCTTCGTAAACTAAATCACACGTGTATATGTTGACATTTAAGAGATATAAAGTCAAGAAAATCAAGGGCAATTGTGATATATATGCGGATTAGACACCAAAAAAAAACACTCAACAAATGGCTACAATTTAAGGAATGTGTTTAGTGACGGCATCAGATTCCTAATTGATGGAGAAAGGTCTGGTGGCAAGAAAAGCTGCTTCTAGGAGGTTGTTAAGTGTTTTCGCTCGACGATTCCTTTCTTGGGTGGTTGGTTTGGCCCTTGTTCCTGTAACTCGAATCCTAGCCCGGTATATCCCATTTTAATTTTACACCATTGTGAACCTTACGCCTTTTTTACTCACTGATCGAGGTTCTCGGCATTGAAAAATCTTCATAAACTAAATCACACGTGTATATGTTGACATTTAAGAGATATACAGTCAAGAAAATCAAGGGCAATGGTGATATATATGCGGATTAGACACAAAAAAAATCACTCAACAACCGGCTACAATTTAAGGAATGTGTTTAGTGACGGCATCAGATTCCAAATTGATGGAGAAAGGTCTGGTGGCAAGAAAAGCTGCTTCTAGGAGGTTGTCAAGTGTTTTCGACCGACGATCCCATTCTTGGGTGGTTGGTTTGGCCACTGTTCCTGTAACTCGAATCCTAGTCCGGTATATCCCATTTTAGTTTTACACCATTGTCAACCTTGCACCTTTTTTACTCTCTGATCGAGGTTCTCGGCATTGAAAAATCTTCGTAAACTAAATCACACGTGTATATCTTGACATTTAAGTGATATACAGTCAAGAAAATCAAGGGCAATGGTGATATCAATGCGGATTAGACACCAAAAAAAAACACTCAACAAATGGCTACAATTTAAGGAATGTGTTTAGTGACGGCATGAGATTCCTAATTGATGGAGAAAGGTCTGGTGGCAGGAAAAGCTGCTTCTAGGAGGTTGTCAAGTGTTTTCGCTCGACGATTCCATTCTTGGGTGGTTGGTTTGGCCCTTGTTCCTGTAACTCGAATCCTAGCCCGATATATCCCATTTTAATTGTACACCATTGTCAACCTTGCACCTTTTTTACTCTCTGATCGAGGTTCTCGGCATTGAAAAATCTTCGTAAACTAAATCACACGTGTATATCCTGACATTTAAGAGATATACAGTCAAGAAAATCAAGGGCAATGGTGATGTCAATGCGGATTAGACACCAAAAAAAACACTCAACAAATGGCTACAATTTAAGGAATGTGTTTAATGACGGCATCAGATTCCTAATTGATGGAGAAAGGTCTGGTGGCAAGAAAAGCTGCTTCAAGGAGGTTGTCAAGTGTTTTCGCTCGACGATTCCATTCTTGGGTGGTTGGTTTGGTCCTTGTTCTTGTAACTCGAATCCTAGCCCGGTATATCCCATTTTAATTTTACACCATTGTGAACCTTACGCCTTTTTTACTCTCTGATCGAGGTTCTCGGCATTGAAAAATCTTCGTAAACTAAATCACACGTGTATATGTTGACATTTAAGTGATATACAGTCAAAAAATCAAGGGCAATGGTGATATATATACGGATTAGACACAAAAAAAAACACTCAACAAATTGCTACAATTTAAGGAATGTGTTTAGTGACGGGATCAGATTCCTAATTGATGGAGAAAGGTCTGGTGGCAGGAAAAGCTGCTTCTAGGAGGTTGTTAAGCGTTTTCGCTCGACGATTCCATTCTTGGGTGGTTGGTTTGGCCCTTGTTCCTGTAACTCGAATCCTAGCCCGATATATCCCATTTTAATTTTACACCATTGTGAACCTTACGCCTTTTTACTCTCTGATCGAGGTTCTCGGCATTGAAAAATCTTCGTAAACTAAATCACAGGTGTATATGTTGACATTTAAGAGATATACAGTCAAGAAAATCAAGGGCAATGGTGATATCAATGCGGATTAGACACCAAAAAAAACACTCAACAAATGGCTACAATTTAAGGAATGTGTTTAGTGACGGCATGAGATTCCTAATTGATGGAGAAAGGTCTGGTGGCAGGAAAAGCTGCTTCTAGGAGGTTGTCAAGTGTTTTTGCTCGACGATTCCATTCTTGGGTGGTTGGTTTGGCCCTTGTTCCTGTAACTCGAATCCTAGCCCGATATATCCCATTTTAATTTTACACCATTGTGAACCTTGCGCCTTTTTACTCTCTGATCGAGGTTCTCGGCTTTGAAAAATCTTCGTAAACTAAATTACACGTGTATATGTTGACATTTAAGAGATATAAAGTCAAGAAAATCAAGGGCAATTGTGATATATATGCGGATTAGACACCAAAAAAACACACTCAACAAATGGCTACAATTTAAGGAATGTGTTTAGTGACGGCATCAGATTCCTAATTGATGGAGAAAGGTCTGGTGGCAAGAAAAGCTGCTTCTAGGAGGTTGTTAAGTGTTTTCGCTCGACGATTCCTTTCTTGGGTGGTTGGTTTGGCCCTTGTTCCTGTGACTCGAATCCTAGCCCGGTATATCCCATTTTAATTTTACACCATTGTGAACCTTACGCCTTTTTTACTCTCTGATCGAGTTTCTCGGCATTGAAAAATCTTCATAAACTAAATCACACGTGTATATGTTGACTTTTAAAAGATATACAATCAAGAAAATCAAGGGCAATGGTGATATATATGCGGATTAGACACAAAAAAAACACTCAACAAATGGCTACAATTTAAGGAATGTGTTTAGTGACGGCATCAGATTCCTATATGATGGAGAAATGTCTGGTGGCAAGAAAAGCTGCTTCTAGGAGGTTGTCAAGTGTTTTCGCTCGACGATTCCATTCTTGGGTGGTTGGTTTGGCCCTTGTTCCTGTAACTCGAATCCTAGCCCGGTATATCCCATTTTAATTTTACACCATTGTGAACCTTACGCCTTTTTTACTCACTGATCGAGGTTCTCGGCATTGAAAAATCTTCGTAAACTAAATCACACGTGTATATGTTGACATTTAAGAGATATACAGTCAAGAAAATCAAGGGCAATGGTGATATATATGCGGATTAGACACAAAAAAAAACACTCAACAACCGGCTACAATTTAAGGAATGTGTTTAGTGACGGCAACAGATTCCTAATTGATGGAGAAAGGTCTGGTGGCAAAAAAAGCTGCTTCTAGGAGGTTGTCAAGTGTTTTCGACCGACGATCCCATTCTTGGGTGGTTGGTTTGGCCACTGTTCCTGTAACTCGAATCTTAGTCCGGTATACCTCATTTTAATTTTACACCATTGTCAACCTTGCACCTTTTTTACTCTCTGATCGAGGTTCTCGGCATTGAAAAATCTTCGTAAACTAAATCACACGTGTATATCTTGACATTTAAGAGATATACAGTCAAGAAAATCAAGGGCAATGGTGATATCAATGCGGATTAGACACCAAAAAAAACACTCAACAAATGGCTACAATTTAAGGAATGTGTTTAGTGACGGCATGAGATTCCTAATTGATGGAGAAAGGTCTGGTGGCAGGAAAAGCTGCTTCTAGGAGGTTGTCAAGTGTTTTCGCTCGACGATTCCATTCTTGGGTGGTTGGTTTGGCCCTTGTTCCTGTAACTCGAATCCTAGCCCGATATATCCCATTTTAATTTTACACCATTGTCAACCTTGCACCTTTTTTACTCTCTGATCGAGGTTCTCGGCATTGAAAAATCTTCGTAAACTAAATCACACGTGTATATCTTGACATTTAAGAGATATACAGTCAAGAAAATCAAGGGCAATGGTGATGTCAATGCGGATTAGACACCAAAAAAAACACTCAACAAATGGCTACAATTTAAGGAATGTGTTTAATGACGGCATCAGATTCCTAATTGATGGAGAAAGGTCTGGTGGCAAGAAAAGCTGCTTCAAGGAGGTTGTCAAGTGTTTTCGCTCGACGATTCCATTCTTGGGTGGTTGGTTTGGTCCTTGTTCCTGTAACTCGAATCCTAGCCCGGTATATCCCATTTTAATTTTACACCATTGTGAACCTTACGCCTTTTTACTCTCTGATCGAGGTTCTCGCCATTGAAAAATCTTCGTAAACTAAATCACACGTTTATATGTTGACATTTAAGTGATATACAGTCAAAAAATCAACAGCAATGGTGATATATATATACGGATTAGACACAAAAAAAAAACACTCAACAAATTGCTACAATTTAAGGAATGTGTTTAGTGACGGGATCAGATTCCTAATTGATGGAGAAAGGTCTGGTGGCAAGAAAAGCTGCTTCTAGGAGGTTGTCAAGTGTTTTCGCTCGACGATTCCATTCTTGGGTAGTTGGTTTGGCCCTTGTTCCTGTAACTCGATTCCTAGCCCGGTATATCCCATTTTAATTTTACACCATTGTGAACCTTACGCCTTTTTTACTCTCTGATCGAGGTTCTCGACATTGAAAAATCTTCGTAAACTAAATCACACGTGTATATGTTGACATTTAAGAGATATACAGTCAAGAAAATCAAGGGCAATGGTGATATATATGCGGATTAGACACCAAGAAAACACTCAACAAATGGCTACAATTTAAGGAATGTGTTTAGTGACGGCATCATATTCCTAATTGATGGAGAAAGGTCTGGTGGCAAGAAAAGCTGCTTCTAGGAGGTTGTCAAGTGTTTTCGCTCGACGATTCCATTCTTGGGTGGTTGGTTTGGCCCTTGTTCCTGTAACTCGAATCCTAGCCCGGTATATCCCATTTTAATTTTACACCGTTGTGAACCTTAAGCCTTTTTTACTCTCTGATCGAGGTTCTCGGCATTGAAAAATCTTCGTAAACTAAATCACATGTGTATATGTTGACATTTAAGAGTTATACTGTCAAGAAAATCAAGGGCAATGGTGATATATATGCGGATTAGACACCAAAAAAAATACTCAACAAATGGCTACAATTTAAGGAGTGTGTCTAGTGACAGCATCAGATCACTAATTGATGGAGAAAGGTCTTGTGGAAAGAAAAGCTGCTTCTAGAAGGTTGTCAAGTGTTTTCGCTCGACGGTTCCATTCTTGGGTGGTTGGTTTGGCCCTTCTTCCTATAACTCGAATCCTAGCCCGATATATCCCATTTTAATTTTACACCATTGTGAACCTTACGCCTTTTTTACTTTCTGATCGAGGTTCTCGGCATTGAAAAATCTTCTTAAACTAAATCACACGTGTATATGTTGACACTTAAGAGATATACAGTCAAGAAAATCAAGGCAATTGTGATATATATGCGGATTAGACACCAAAAAAAACACTCAACAAATGGCTACAATTTATGGAATGCGTTTAGTGATGGCATCAGATTCCTAATTGATGGAGAAAGGTCTGGTGGCAGGAAAAGCTGCTTCTAGGAGGTTGTTAAGTGTTTTCGCTCGACGATTCCATTCTTGGGTGGTTGGTTTGGCCCTTGTTCCTGTAACTCGAATCCTAGCCCGATATATCCCATTTTAATTTTACACCATTGTGAACCTTACGCCTTTTTACTCTCTGATCGAGGTTCTCGGCATTGAAAAATCTTCGTAAACTAAATCACAGGTGTATATGTTGACATTTAAGAGATATACAGTCAAGAAAATCAAGGGCAATGGTGATATCAATGCGGATTAGACACCAAAAAAAACACTCAACAAATGGCTACAATTTAAGGAATGTGTTTAGTGACGGCATGAGATTCCTAATTGATGGAGAAAGGTCTGGTGGCAGGAAAAGCTGCTTCTAGGAGGTTGTCAAGTGTTTTCGCTCGACGATTCCATTCTTGGGTGGTTGGTTTGGCCCTTGTTCCTGTAACTCGAATCCTAGCCCGATATATCCCATTTTAATTTTACACCATTGTGAACCTTGCGCCTTTTTACTCTCTGATCGAGGTTCTCGGCTTTGAAAAATCTTCGTAAACTAAATCACACGTGTATATGTTGACATTTAAGAGATATAAAGTCAAGAAAATCAAGGGCAATTGTGATATATATGCGGATTAGACACCAAAAAAAAAAACACTCAACAAATGGCTACAATTTAAGGAATGTGTTTAGTGACGGCATCAGATTCCTAATTGATGGAGAAAGGTCTGGTGGCAAGAAAAGCTGCTTCTAGGAGGTTGTTAAGTGTTTTCGCTCGACGATTCCTTTCTTGGGTGGTTGGTTTGGCCCTTGTTCCTGTAACTCGAATCCTAGCCCGGTATATCCCATTTTAATTTTACACCATTGTGAACCTTACGCCTTTTTTACTCTCTGATCGAGTTTCTCGGCATTGAAAAATCTTCATAAACTAAATCACACGTGTATATGTTGACTTTTAAGAGATATACAATCAAGAAAATCAAGGGCAATGGTGATATATATGCGGATTAGACACAAAAAAAACACTCAACAAATGGCTACAATTTAAGGAATGTGTTTAGTGACGGCATCAGATTCCTATATGATGGAGAAATGTCTGGTGGCAAGAAAAGCTGCTTCTAGGAGGTTGTCAAGTGTTTTCGCTCGACGATTCCATTCTTGGGTGGTTGGTTTGGCCCTTGTTCCTGTAACTCGAATCCTAGCCCGGTATATCCCATTTTAATTTTACACCATTGTGAACCTTACGCCTTTTTTACTCACTGATCGAGGTTCTCGGCATTGAAAAATCTTCGTAAACTAAATCACACGTGTATATGTTGACATTTAGTGACGGCATCAGATTCCTAATTGATGGAGAAAGGTCTGGTGGCAAGAAAAGCTGCTTCTAGGAGGTTGTCAAGTGTTTTCGACCGACGATCCCATTCTTGGGTGGTTGGTTTGGCCACTGTTCCTGTAACTCGAATCCTAGTCCGGTATATCCCATTTTAATTTTACACCATTGTCAACCTTGCACCTTTTTTACTCTCTGATCGAGGTTCTCGGCATTGAAAAATCTTCGTAAACTAAATCACACGTGTATATCTTGACATTTAAGAGATATACAGTCAAGAAAATCAAGGGCAATGGTGATATCAATGCGGATTAGACACCAAAAAAAACACTCAACAAATGGCTACAATTTAAGGAATGTGTTTAGTGACGGCATGAGATTCCTAATTGATGGAGAAAGGTCTGGTGGCAGGAAAAGCTGCTTCTAGGAGGTTGTCAAGTGTTTTCGCTCGATGATTCCATTCTTGGGTGGTTGGTTTGGCCCTTGTTCCTGTAACTCGAATCCTAGCCTGATATATCCCATTTTAATTTTACACCATTGTCAACCTTGCACCTTTTTTACTCTCTGATCGAGGTTCTCGGCATTGAAAAATCTTCGTAAACTAAATCACACGTGTATATGTTGACACTTAAGAGATATACAGTCAAGAAAATCAAGGGCAATTGTGATATATATGCGGATTAGACACCAAAAAAAACACTCAACAAATGGCTACAATTTATGGAATGCGTTTAGTGATGGCATCAGATTCCTAATTTATGGAGAAAGGTCTGGTGGTAAGAAACGCTGCTTCTAGGAGGTTGTCAAGTGTTTTCGCTCGACGACTCCATTCTTGGGTGGTTGGTTTTGCCCTTGTTCCTGTAACTCGAATCCTAGCCCGGTATATCCCATTTTAATTATACAACATTGTGAACCTTACGTCTTTTTTACTCTCTGATCGAGGTTCTCGGCATTGAAAAATCTTCGTAAACTATATCACACGTGTATATGTTGACATTTAAGAGATATACAGTCAAGAAAATCAAGGGCAATGGTGATATATATGCAGATTAGACACAAAAAAAAAACACTCAACAAATGGCTACAATTTAAGGAATGTGTTTAGTGACAGCATCAGATTCCTAATTTATGGAGAAAGGTCTGGTGGCAAGAAAAGCTGCTTCTAGGAGGTTGTCAAGTGTTTTCGCTCGACGATTCCATTCTTGGGTGGTTGGTTTGGCCGCTGTTCCTGTAACTCGAATCCTAGTCCGGTATATCCCATTTTAATTTTACACCATTGTCAACCATAAGCCTTTTTTACTCTCTGATCGAGGTTCTCGGCATTGAAAAATCTTCGTAGACTAAATCACACGTGTATATGTTGACATTTAAGAGATATACAATCAAGAAAATCAAGGGCAATGGTGATATCAATGCGGATTAGACACCAAAAAAAACACTCAACAAATGGCTACAATTTAAGGAATGTGTTTAGTGACGGCCTGAGATTCCTAATTGATGGAGAAAGGTCTGGTGGCAGGAAAATCTGCTTCTAGGAGGTTGTCAAGTGTTTTCACTCGACGATTCCATTCTTGGGTGGTTGGTTTGGCCCTTGTTCCTGTAACTCGAATCCTAGCCCGGTGTATCCCATTTTAAATTTACACCATTGTGAACCTTACGCCTTTTTTACTCTCTGATCGAGTTTCTCGGCATTGAAAAATCTTCGTAAACTAAATCACACGTGTATATGTTGACTTTTAAGAGATATACAGTCAACAAAATCAAGGGCAATGGTGATATATATGCGGATTAGACACAAAAAAAAAACACTCAACAAATGGCTACAATTTAAGGAATGTGTTTAGTGACAGCATCAGATTCCTAATTGATGGAGAAAGGTCTGGTGGCAAGAAAAGCTTCTTCTAGGAGGTTGTCAAGTGTTTTCGCCCGATGATCCCATTCTTGGGTGGTTGGTTTAATCGTTGTTCCTGTAACTCGAATCCTAGCCCGGTGTATCCCATTTTAAATTTACATCATTGTGAACCTTACGCCTTTTTTACTCTCTGATCGAGGTTCTCGGCATTGAAAAATCTTCGTAAACTAAATCACAGTTGTATATGTTGACATTTAAGAGATATACAGTCAAGAAAAACAAGGGCAATGGTGATATCTATGCGGATTAGACACCAAAAAAAACACTCAACAAATGGCTACAATTTAAGGAATGTGTTTAGTGATGGCATCAGATTCCTAATTTATGGAGAAAGGTCTGGTGGCAAGAAAAGTTGCTTTTTGGAGGTTGTCAAGTGTTTTCGCTTGACGATTCCATTCTTGGGTGGTTGGTTTGGCCCTTCTTCCTGTAACTCGAATCCTAGCCCGGTATATCCCGTTTTAATTTTACACCATTGTGAACCTTACGCCTTTTTCACTCTCTGATCGAGGTTCTCGGCATTGAAAAATCTTCGTAAACTAAATCACACGTGTATATGTTGACATTTAAGAGATATAGATTCAAGAAAATCAAGGGAAATGGTGATATATATGCGGATTAGACACCAAAAAAAAATACCCAACAAATGGCTAAAATTTAAGGAATGTGTTTAGTGACGACATCAGATTCCTAATTGATGGAGAAAGGTCTGGTGGCAAGAAAAGCTACTTCTAGGAGTTTGTCAAGTGTTTTCGCTCGACGATTCCATTCTTGGGTGGTTGGTTTGGCCCTTGTTCCTGTAACTCGAATCCTAGCCCGATATATCCCATTTTAATTTTACACCATTGTGAACCTTACGCCTTTTTTACTCCCTAATCGAGGTTCTCAGCATTGAAAAATCTTCGTAAACTAAATCACACGTGTATATGTTGACATTTAAGAGATATACAGTCAAGAAAATCAAGGGCAATGGTGATATATATGCGGATTAGACACAAAAAAAAACACTCAACAAATGGCTACAATTTAAGGAATGTGTATAGAGACGGCATCAGATTCTTAATTGATGGAGAAAGGTCTGGTGGCAAGAAAAGGTACTTCTGGGAGGTTATCATGTGTTTTCGCCCGACGATCCCATTCTTGGGTGGTTGGTTTGACCGCTGTTCCTGTAACTCGAATCCTAGCCCGGTATATCCCATTTTAAATTTACATCATTGTGAACCTTACGCCTTTTTTACTCTCTGATCGAGATTCTCGGCATTGAAAAATCTTCGTAAACTAAATCACAGGTGTATATGTTGACATTTAAGAGATATACAGTCAAGAAAATCAAGGGCAATGGTGATATCTATGCGGATTAGACACCAAAAAAAACACTCAACAAATGGCTACAATTTAAGGAATGTGTTTAGTGACGCCATCAGATTCCTAATTGATGGAGAAAGGTCTGGTGGCAAGAAAAGCTGCTTCTTAGAGGTTGTCAAGTGTTTTCGCTCGACGATTCCATTCTTGGGTGGTTGGTTTGGCCCTTCTTCCTGTAACTCGAATCCTAGCTCGGTATATCCCGTTTTAATTTTACACCATTGTGAACCTTACGCCTTTTTTACTCTCTGATCGAGGTTTTCGGCATTGAAAAATCTTCGAAAACTAAATCACACGTGTATATGTTGACATTTAAGAGATATACAGTCAAGAAAATCAAGGTAAATGGTGATATATATGCGGATTAGACACCAAAAAAATTACTCAATAAATGGCTACAATATAAGGAATGTGTTTAGTGACGACATCAGATTCCTAATTGATGGAGAAAGGTCTGGTGGCAAGAAAAGCTACTTCTAGGAGTTTGTCATGGGTTTTCGCTCGACGATTCCATTCTTGGGTGGTTGGTTTGGCCCTTGTTCCTGTAACTCGAAACCTAGCCTGGTATATCCCATTTTAGTTTTACACCATTGTGAACCTTACGCCTTTTTTACTCCCTGATCGAGGTTCTCGGCATTGAAAAATCTTCATAAACTAAATCACACGTGTATATGTTGACATTTAAGAGATATACAGTCAAGAAAATCAAGGGCAATGGTGATATATATGCGGATTAGACAAAAAAAAAAAACACTTAACAAATGGCTACAATTTAAGGAATGTGTTTAGTGACGGCATCAGATTCCTAATTGATGGAGAATGGTCTGGTGGCAAGAAAAGCTGCTTCTAGGAGGTTGTCAAGTGTTTTCGCCCGACGATCCCATTCTTGGGGGGTTGGTTTAATCGTTGTTCCTGTAACTCGAATCCTAGCCCGGTATATCCCATTTTAAATTTACATCATTGTGAACCTTACGCCTTTTTTACTCTCTGATCGAGGTTCTCGGCATTGAAAAATCTTCGTAAACTAAATTACCGGTGTATATGTTGACATTTAAGAGATATACAGTCAAGAAAAACAAGGGCAATGGTGATATCTATGCGGATTAGACACAAAAAAAAACACTCAACAAATGGCTACAATTTAAGGAATGTGTTTAGTGACGGCATCAGATTCCTAATTGAAGGAGAAAGGTCTGGTGGCAAGAAAAGTTGCTTCTTGGAGGTTGTCAAGTGTTTTCGCTTGACGATTCCATTCTTGGGTGGTTGGTTTGGCCCTTCTTCCTGTAACTCGAATCCTAGCCCGGTATATCCCGTTTTAATTTTACACCGTTGTGAACCTTATGCCTTTTTTACTCTCTGATCGAGGTTCTCGGCATTGAAAAATATTCGTAAACTAAATCACACGTGTATATGTTGACATTTAAGAGATATACAGTCAAGAAAATCAAGGGGAATGGTGATATATATGCGGATTAGATACCAAAAAAAAATACTAAACAAATGGCTACAATTTAAGGAATGTGTTTAGTGACGACATCAGATTCCTAATTGATGGAGAAAGGTCTGGTGGCAAGAAAAGCTACTTCTAGGAGTTTGCCTAGTGTTTTCGCTCGACGATTCCATTCTTGGGTGGTTGGTTTGGCCCTTGTTCCTGTAACTCGAATCCTAGCCCGATATATCCCATTTTAATTTTACACCATTGTGAACCTTACGCCTTTTTTACTCTCTGATCGAGTTTCTCAGCATTGAAAAATCTTCGTAAACTAAATCACACGTGTATATGTTGACTTTTAAGAGATATACAGTCAAGAAAATCAAGGGCAATGGTGATATATATGCGGATTAGACACAAGAAAAAACACTCAACAAATGGCTACAATTTAAGGAATGTGTTTAGTGACGGCATCAGATTCCTAATTGATGGAGAAAGGTCTGGTGGCATGAAAAGCTGCTTCTAGGAGGTTGTCAAGTGTTTTCGCTCGACGATTCCATTCTTGGGTGGTTGGTTTGGCACTTGTTCCTGTAACTCGAAACCTAGCCCGGTATATCCCATTTTAATTTTACACCATTGTGAACCTTACGCCTTTTTTACCCTCTGATCGAGGTTCTCAGCATTGAAAAATCTTCGTAAACTAAATCACACGTGTATATGTTGACATTTAAGAGATATACAGTCAAGAAAATCAAGGGCAATGGTGATATATATGCGGATTAGACACAAAAAAAAAACACTCAACAAATGGCTACAATTTAAGAAATGTGTATAGTGACGGCATCAGATTCTTAATTGATGGAGAAAGGTCTGGTGGCAAGAAAAACTACTTCTGGGAGGTTGTCAAGTGTTTTCGCCCGACGATCCCATTCTTGGGTGGTTGGTTTGACCGCTGTTCCTGTAACTCGAATCCTAGCCCGATATCCGATTTTAAATTTACATCATTGTGAACCTTACGCCTTTTTTACTCTCTGATCGAGATTCTCGGCATTGAAAAATCTTCGTAAACTAAATCACAGGTGTATATGTTAACATTTAAGAGATATACAGTCAAGAAAATCAAGGGCAATGGTGATATCTATGCGGATTAGACACCAAAAAAAACACTCAACAAATGGCTACAATTTAAGGAATGTGTTTAGTGACGCCATCAGATTCCTAATTGATGGAGAAAGGTCTGGTGGCAAGAAAACCTGCTTCTTAGAGGTTGTCAAGTGTTTTCGCTCGACGATTCCATTCTTGGGTGGTTGGTTTGGCCCTTGTTCCTGTAACTCGAATCCTAGCCCGGTATATCCCGTTTTAATTTTACACCATTGTGAACCTTACGCCTTTTTTACTCTCTGATCGAGGTTCTCGGCATTGAAAAATCTTCGAAAACTAAATCACACGTTTATATGTTGACATTTACGAGATATACAGTCAAGAAAATCAAGGACAATGGTGATATATATGCGGATTAGACACAAAAAAAAAACACTCAACAAATGGCTACAATTTAAGGAATGTGTTTAGTGACGGAATCAGATTCCTAATTGATGGAGAAAGGTCTGGTGGCAAGAAAAGCTGCTTCTAGGAGGTTGTCAAGTGTTTTCACTCGACGATTCCATTCTTGGGTGGTTGGTTTGGCCCTTGTTCCTGTAACTCGAATCCTAGCCCGGAATATCCCATTTTAATTTTACACCATTGTGAACCTTACGCCTTTTTTACTCTCTGATCGAGGTTCTCGGCATTGAAAAATCTTCGTAAACTAAATCACACGTGTATATGTTGACATTTAAGAGATATACAGTAAAGAAAATCAAGGGCAATGGTGATATATATGCGGATTAGACACAAAAAAAAAACACTCAACAAATGGCTACAATTTAAGGAATGTGTATAGTGATGGCATCAGATTCCTAATTGATGGAGAAAGGTCTGGTGGCAATAAAAGCTGCTTCTAGGAGGTTATCAAGTGTTTTCGCCTGACGATCCCATTCTTGGGTGGTTGGTTTGACCGCGGTTCCTGTAACTCAAATCCTAGCCTGGTATATCCCATTTTAAATTTACATCGTTGTGAACCTACGCCATTTTTACTCTCTGATCGAGGTTCTCGGCATTGAAAAATCTTTGTAAACTAAATCACAGGTGTATATGTTGACATTTAAGAGATATTCAGTCAAGAAAATCAAGGGCAATGGTGATATCTATGCGGATTAGACACCAAAAAAAACACTCAACAAATGGCTACAATTTAAGGAATGTGTTTAGTGACGGCATCAGATTCCTAATTGAAGGAGAAAGGTCTGGTGGCAAGAAAAGCTGCTTCTTGGAGGTTGTCAAGTGTTTTCGCTCGACGATTCCATTCTTGGGTGGTTGGTTTGGCCCTTCTTCCTGTAACTCGAATCCTATCCCGGTATATCTCGTTTTAATTTTACACGATTGTGAACCTTACGCCTTTTTTACTCTCTGATCGAGCTTCTCGGCATTGAAAAATCTTCGTAAACTAAATCACACGTGTATATGTTGACATTTAAGAGATATGCAGTCAAGAAAATCAAGGGCAATTGTGATGTATATGCGGATTAGGCACCAAAAAAAAATACTCAACAAATGGCTACAATTTAAGGAATGTGTTTAGTGACGACATCAGATTCCTAATTGATGGAGAGAGGTCTGGTGGCCAGAAAAGCTACTTCTAGGAGTTTGTCAAGTGTTTTCGCTCGACGATTCCATTCTTGTGTGGTTGGTTTGGCCCTTGTTCCTGTAACTCGAATCCTAGCCTAATATATCCCATTTTATTTTTACACCATTGTGAACCTTACACCTTTTTTACTCTCTGATCGAGGTTCTCGGCATTGAAAAATCTTCGTAAACTAAATCACACGTGTATATGTTGACATTGAAGAGATATACAGTCAAGAAAATCAAGGGCAATGGTGATATATATGCGGATTAGACACAAAAAAAAACACTCAACAAATGGCTACAATTTAAGGAATGTGTATAGTGATGGCATCAGATTCCTAATTGATGGAGAAAGGTCTGGTGGCAAAAAAAGCTGCTTCTAGGAGGTTATCAAGTGTTTTCGCCTGACGATCCCATTCTTGGGTGGTTGGTTTGCCGCGGTTCCTGTAACTCAAATCCTAGCCTGGTATATCACATTTTAAATTTACATCGTTGTGAACCTTAAGCCATTTTTACTCTCTGATCGAGGTTCTCGGCATTGAAAAATCTTTGTAAACTAAATCACAGGTGTATATATTGACATTTAAGAGATATTCAGTCAAGAAAATCAAGGGCAATGGTGATATCTATGCGGATTAGACACCAAAAAAACACTCAACAAATGGCTACAATTTAAGGAATGTGTTTAGTGACGGCATCAGATTCCTAATTGATGGAGAAAGGTCTGGTGGCAAGAAAAGCTGCTTCTTGGAGGTTGTCAAGTGTTTTCGCTCGACGATTCCATTCTTGGGTGGTTGGTTTGGCCCTTCTCCCTGTAACTCGAATCCTATCCCGGTATATCTCGTTTTAATTTTACACCATTGTGAACCTTACGCCTTTTTTACTCTCTGATCGAGGTTCTCGGCATTGAAAAATCTTCGTAAACTAAATCACACGTGAATATGTTGACATTTAAGAGATATGCAGTCAAGAAAATCAAGGGCAATTGTGATGTATATGCGGATTAGACACCAAAAAAAAATACTCAACAAATGGCTACAATTTAAGGAATGTGTTTAGTGACGACATCAGATTCCTAATTGATGGAAAGAGGTCTGGTGGCCAGAAAAGCTACTTCTAGGAGTTTGTCAAGTGTTTTCGCTCGACGATTCCATTCTTGGGTGGTTGGTTTGGCCCTTGTTCCTGTAACTCGAATCCTAGCCTAATATATCCCATTTTATTTTTACACCATTGTGAACCTTACGCCTTTTTTACTCTCTGATCGAGGTTCTCGGCATTGAAAAATCTTCGTAAACTAAATCACATGTGTATATGTTGACATTCAAAAGATATACAGTCAAGAAAATCAAGGGCAATGGTGATATCTATGCGGATTAGACACCAAAAAAAACCGTCAACAAATGGCTACAATTTAAGGAATGTGTTTAGTGACGGAATCAGATTCCTAATTGATGGAGAAAGGTCTGGTGGCAAGAAAAGCTGCTTCTAGGAGGTTGTCAAGTGTTTTCGCTCGACGATTCCATTCTTGGGTGGTTGGTTTGGCCCTTGTTCCTGTAACTCGAATACTAGCCCGGTATATCCCGTTTTAATTTTACACCATTGTGAACCTTACGCCTTTTTTACTCTCTGATCGAGGTTCTCGGCATTGAAAAATCTTCGTATACTAAATCACACGTGTATATGTTGACATTTAAGAGATATACAGTCAAGAAAATCAAGGGTAATGGTGATATATATGCGGATTAGACACCAAAAAAAAAAACTCAACAAATGGCTACAATTTAAGGAATGTGTTTAGTGACGACATCAGATTCCTAATTGATGGAGAAAGGTCTGGTGGCAAGAAAAGCTGCTTCTAGGATGTTGTCAAGTGTTTTCGCTCGACGATTCCATTCTTGGGTGGTTGGTTTGGCCCTTGTTCCTGTAACTCGAATCCTAGCCTGGTATATCCCATTTTACTTTTACACCGTTGTGAACCTGACGCCTTTTTTACTCTCTGATCGAGGTTCTCGGCATTGAAAAATCTTCGTAAACTAAATCACACGCGTATATGTTGACATTTAAGAGATATACAGTCAAGAAAATCAAGGGCAATGGTGATATATATGCGGATTAGACACAAAAAAAAAAAAACTCAACAAATGGCTACAATTTAAGGAATGTGTTTAGTGACGGCATTAGATTCCTAATTGATGGAGAATGGTCTGGTGGCAAGAAAAGCTGCTTCTAGGAGGTTGTCAAGTGTTTTCGCTCGACGATTCCATTCTTGGGTGGTTGGTTTGGCCGCTGTTCCTGTAACTCGAATCCTAGCCCGGTATATCCCATTTTAATTTTAGACCATTGTGAACCTTACGCCTTTTTTACTCTCTGATCGAGGTTCTCGGCATTGAAAAATCTTCGTAAACTAAATCACACGTGTATATGTTGACATTTAAGAGATATACAGTCAAGAAAATCAAGGGCAATGGTGATATCAATGCGGATTAGACACTAAAAAAACACTCAACAAATGGCTACAATTTAAGGAATGTGTTTAGTGACGGCATCAGATTCCTAATTGATGGAGAAAGGTCTGGTCGCAAGAAAAGCTGCTTCTAGGAGGTTGTCAAGTGTTTTCGCTCGACGATTCCATTCTTGGGTGGTTGGTTTGGCCCTTTGTTCCTGTAACTCGAATCCTAGCCCTGTATATCCCATTTTAATTTTACAACATTGTGAACCTTACGCCTTTTTTACTCTCTGATCGAGGTTCTCGGCATTGGAAAATCTTTTTAAACTAAATCACACGTGTATATGTTGACATTTAAGAGATACACAATCAAGAAAATCAAGGGCAATAGTGATATATATGCGGATTAGACACAAAAAAAAAACACTCAACAAATGGCTACAATTTAATGAATGTGTTTAGTGACGACATCAGATTCCTAATTGATGGAGAAAGGTCTGGTGGCAAGAAAAGCTGCTTCTAGGATGTTGTCAAGTGTTTTCGCTCGACGATTCCATTCTTGGGTGGTTGGTTTGGCCCTTGTTCCTGTAACTCGAATCCTAGCCTGGTATATCCCATTTTACTTTTACACCATTGTGAACCTGACGCCTTTTTTACTCTCTGATCGAGGTTCTCGGCATTGAAAAATCTTCATAAACTAAATCACACGCGTATATGTTGACATTTAAGAGATATACAGTCAAGAAAATCAAGGGGAATGGTGATATATATGCGGATTAGACACAAAAAAAAAAAACTCAACAAATGGCTACAATTTAAGGAATGTGTTTAGTGACGGCATCAGATTCCTAATTGATGGAGAATGGTCTGGTGGCAAGAAAAGCTGCTTCTAGGAGGTTGTCAAGTTTTTTCGCTCGACGATTCCATTCTTGGGTGGTTGGTTTGCCGCTGTTCCTGTAACTCGAATCCTAGCTCGGTATATCCCATTTTAATTTTAGACCATTGTGAACCTTACGCCTTTTTTACTCTCTGATCGAGGTTCTCGGCATTGAAAAATCTTCGTAAACTAAATCACACGTGTATATGTTGACATTTAAGAGATATACAGTCAAGAAAATCAAGGGCAATGGTGATATCAATGCGGATTAGACACCAAAAAAGCACCCAACAAATGGCTACAATTTAAGGAATGTGTTTAGTGACGGCATCAGATTCCTAATTGATGGAGAAAGGTCTGGTCGCAAGAAAAGCTGCTTCTAGGAGGTTGTCAAGTGTTTTCGCTCGACGATTCCATTCTTGGGTGGTTGGTTTGGCCCTTGTTCCTGTAACTCGAATCCTAGCCCTGTATATCCCATTTTAATTTTACACCATTGTGAACCTTACGCCTTTTTTACTCTCTGATCGAGGTTCTCGGCATTGGAAAATCTTTTTAAACTAAATCACACGTGTATATGTTGACATTTAAGAGATACACAATCAAGAAAATCAAGGGCAATAGTGATATATATGCGGATTAGACACCAAAAAAAAACACTCAACAAATGGCTACAATTTAATGAATGTGTTTAGTCGCGGCATCAGATTCCTAATTGATGGAGAAAGGTCAGGTGGCAAGAAAAGCTGCTTCTAGGAGGTTGTCAAGTGTTTTTTACTCAACGATTCCATTCTTGGGTGGTTGGTTTGGCCCTTGTTCCTGTAACTCAAATCCTAGCCCGGTATATCCCATTTTAATTTTACACCATTGTGAACCTCACGCCTTTTTTACTCTCTGATCGAGGTTCTCGGCATTGAAAAATCTTCGTAAACTAAATCACACGTGTATATGTTGACATTTAAGAGATATACGGTCAAGAAAATCATGGGCAATGGTGATATATATACGGATTAGACACTAAAAAAAACACTCAACAAATGGCTACAATTTAAGGAATGTGTTTAGTGACGGTATCAGATTCCTAATTGATGGAGAAAGGTCTTGTGGCAAGAAAAGTTGCTTCTAGGAGGTTGTCAAGTGTTTTCGCTCGACGATTCCATTCTTAGGTGGTTGGTTTGGCCATTGTCTCGAATCCTAGCCCGGTATATCCCATTTTAATTTTACACCATTGTGAACCTTACGCCTATTTTACTCTCTGATCGAGGTTCACGGCATTGAAAAATCTTCGTAAAGTAAATCATATGTGTATATGTTGACATTTAAGAGATACACGTTCAAGAAAATCAAGCGCAATAGTGATATATATGCGGATTAGACACCAAAAAAAAAACACTCAACAAATGGCAACAATTTAAGGAATGTGTTTAGAGACGCCATCAGATTCCTAATTGATGGAGAAAGGTCTGGTGGCAAGAAAAGCTGCTTCTAGGAGGTTGTCAAGTGTTTTCGCTCGACGATTCCGTTCTTGGGTGGTTGGTTTGGCCCTTGTTCCTGTAACTCGAATCCTAGCCCGTTATATCCCATTTTAATTTTACACCATTGTGAACCTTACGCCTTTTTTACTCTCTGATCGAGGTTCTCGGCATTGAAAAATCTTCGTAAACTAAATCACACGTGTATATATTGACATTTAAAAGATATACACTCAAGAAAATCAAGGGCAATGGTGATCAATATGCGGATTAGACACCAAAAAAAAAACACTCAACAAATGGCTACAATTTAAGGAATGTGTTTAGTGACGGCATCAGATTCCTAATTGATGGAGAAAGGTCTGGTAGCAAGAAAAGCTGCTTCTAGGAGGTTGTTAAGTGTTTTCGCTCGACGATCCCATTCTTGGGTGGTTGGTTTGGCCCTTGTTCCTGTAACTCGAATCCTAGCCCAGTATATCCCATTTTAATTTTACACCATTGTGAACCTTACGCCTTTTTTACTCTCTAATCGAGGTTCTCGGCATTGAAAAATCTTCATAAACTAAATCACACGTGTATATGTTGACATTTAAGAGATATACAGTCAAGAAAATCAAGGGCAATTGTGATATATATGCGGATTAGACACCAAAAAAAAACACTCAACAAATGGCCACAATTTAAGGAATGTGTTAAGTGATGGCATCAGATTCCTAATTGACGGAGAAAGGTCCGGTGGCAAAAAAAGCTGCTTCTAGGAGGTTGTCAAGTGTTTTCGCTCGACGATTCCATTCTTGGGTGGTTGGTTTGGCCGATGTTCCTGTAACTCGAATCCAAGCCCGGTATATCCCATTTTAATTTTACACCATTGTGAACCGTACGCCTTTTTTATTCTCTTATCGAGGTTCTCGGCATTGAAAAATCTTCGTAAACTAAATCACACGTGTATATGTTGACATTTAAGAGATATACAGTCAAGAAAATCAAGGGCAATAGTGATATCAATGCGGATTAGACACCAAAAAAAAAAAACACTCAACAAATGGCTATAATTTAAGGAATGTGTATAGTGACGGCATCATATTCCTAATTGGTGGGGAAAGGTCTGGAAGCACGAAAAGCTGCTTCTAGGAGGTTGTAAAGTGTTTTCGCTCAACGATTCCATTCTTGGGTGGTTGGTGTGGCCCTTGTTCCGGTAACTCGAATCCTAGCCGAGTATATCCCATTTTAATTTTACACCATTGTCAACCTTACGCCTTTTTTACTCTCTGATCAAGGTTCTCGGCATTGAAAAATCTTCGTAAACTAAATCACACGTGTATATGTTGACATTTAAGAGATATATACTCAAGAAAATCAAGGGCAATGGTGATATATATGCGGATTAGACACCAAAAAAAACACTAAACAAATGGCTACAATTTAAGGAATATGTTTAGTGACGGCATCAGATTCCTAATTGATGGAGAAAGGTCTGGTGGCAAGAAAAGCTGCTTCTAGGAGGTTGTCTAGTGTTTTTGCTCGACGATTCCATTCTTGGGTGGTTGGTCTGGTCGTTGTTCCTGTAACTCGAATCCTAGCCCGGTATATCCCATTTTAATTTAACACCATTGTGAACCTTACGCCTTTTTTACTCTCTGATCGAGGTTCTCGGCATTGAAAAATCTTCGTAAACTAAATCACACGTGTATATGTTGACATTTAAGAGATATACAGTCAAGAAAATCAAGGGCAATGGTGATATATATGCGGATTAGTCACAAAAAAAACATTCAACAAATGGCTACAATTTAAGGAATGTGTTTAGTGACGGCATCAGATTCCTAATTGATGTAGAAAGGTCTGGTGGCAAGAAAAGCTGCTTCTAGGAGGTTGTCAAGTGTTTTCGCTCGACGATTCCATTCTTGGGTGGTTGGTTTGGCCCTTGTTCCTGTAACTCGAATCCTAGCCTGGTATATCCCATTTTAGTTTTACACCATTGTGAACCTTACACCTTTTTTACTCTCTGATCGAGGTTCTCGACATTGAAAAATCTTTGAAAACTAAATCACACGTGTATATGTTGACATTTAAGAGATATAGAGTCAAGAAAATCAAGGGAAATGGTGATATATATGCGGATTAGACACCAAAAAAAAACACTCAACAAATGGCCACAATTTAAGGAATGTGTTTAGTGACGGTATCAGATTCCTAATTGACGGAGAAAGGTCCGGTGGCAAAAAAAGCTGCTTCTAGGAAGTTGTCAAGTGTTTTTGCTAGACGATTCCATTCTTGGGTGGTTGGTTTGGCCGATGTTCCTGTAACTCGAATCCTAGCCCGGTATATCCCATTTTAATTTTACACCATTGTGAACCGTACGCCTTTTTTATTCTCTGATCGAGGTTCTCGGCATTGAAAAATCTTCGTAAACTAAATCACACCTGTATATGTTGACATTTAAGAGATATATAGTCAAGAAAATCAAGGGCAATGGTGATATATATGCGGATTAGACACCAAAAAAAAAACACTAAACAAATGGCTACAATTTAAGGAATGTGTTTAGTGACGGCATCAGATTCCTAATTGATGTAGAAAGGTCTGGTGGCAAGAAAAGCTGCTTCTAGGAGGTTGTCTAGTGTTTTTGCTCGACGATTCCATTCTTGGGTGGTTGGTCTGGCCCTTGTTCCTGTAACTCGAATCCTAGCCCGGTATATCCCATTTTAATTTTACACCATTGTGAACCTTACGCCTTTTTTACTCTCTGATCGAGGTTCTCGGCATTGAAAAATCTTCGTAAACGAAATCACACGTGTATATGTTGACATTTAAGAGATATACAGTCAAGAAAATCAAGGGCAATGGTGATATATATGCGGATTAGTCACAAAAAAAACACTCAACAAATGGCTACAATTTAAGGAATGTGTTTAGTGACGGCATCAGATTCCTAATTGATGTAGAAAGGTCTGGTGGCAAGAAAAGCTGCTTCTAGGAGGTTGTCAAGTGTTTTCGCTCGACGATTCCATTCTTGGGTGGTTGGTTTGGCCCTTGTTCCTGTAACTCGAATCCTAGCCTGGTATATCCCATTTTAGTTTTACACCATTGTGAACCTTACACCTTTTTTACTCTCTGATCGAGGTTCTCGACATTGAAAAATCTTTGTAAACTAAATCACACGTGTATATGTTGACATTTAAGAGATATACAGTCAAGAAAATCAAGGGAAATGGTGATATATATGCGGATTAGACACCAAAAAAAACACTCAACAAATGGCCACAATTTAAGGAATGTGTTTAGTGACGGCATCAGATTCCTAATTGACGGAGAAAGGTCCGGTGGCAAAAAAAGCTGCTTCTAGGAGGTTGTCAAGTGTTTTCGCTTGACGATTCCATTCTTGGGTGGTTGGTTTGGCCGATGTTCCTGTAACTCGAATCCTAGCCCGGTATATCCCATTTTAATTTTACATCATTGTGAACCGTACGCCTTTTTTATTCTCTGATCGAGGTTCTCGGCATTGAAAAATCTTCGTAAACTAAATCACACGTGTATATGTTGACATTTAAGAGATATATAGTCAAGAAAATCAAGGGCAATGGTGATATATATGCGGATTAGACACCAAAAAAAAACACTAAACAAATGGCTACAATTTAAGGAATGTGTTTAGTGATGGCATCAGATTCCTAATTGATGGAGAAATGTCTGGTGGCAAGAAAAGCTGCTTCTAGGAGGTTGTCTAGTGTTTTTTCTCGACGATTCCATTCTTGGGTGGTTGGTCTGGCCCTTGTTCCTGTAACTCGAATCCTAGCCCGGTATATCCCATTTTAATTTTACACCATTGTGAACCTTACGCCTTTTTTACTCTCTGATCGAGGTTCTCGGCATTGAAAAATCTTCGTAAACTAAATCACACGTGTATATGTTGACATTTAAGAGATATGCAGTCAAGAAAATCAAGGGCAAAGGTGATATATATGCGGATTAGTCACAAAAAAAAAACACTCAACAAATGGCTACAATTTAAGGAATGTGTTTAGTGACGGCATCAGATTCCTAATTGATGTAGAAAGGTCTGGTGGCAAGAAAAGCTGCTTCTAGGAGTTTGTCAAGTGTTTTCGCTCGACGATTCCATTCTTGGGTGGTTGGTTTGGCCCTTGTTCCTGTAACTCGAATCCTAGCCTGGTATATCCCATTTTAGTTTATACCATTGTGAACCTTACACCTTTTTTACTCTCTGATCGAGGTTCTCGGCATTGAAAATCTTTGTAAACTAAATCACACGTGTATATGTTGATATTTAAGAGATATACAGTCAAGAAAATCAAGGGCAATGGTGATATATATGCGGATTAGACACCAAAAAAAACACTCAACAAATGGCCACAATTTAAGGAATGTGTTTAGTGACGGCATCAGATTCCTAATTGACGGAGAAAGGTCCGGTGGCAAAAAAAGCTGCTTCTAGGAGGTTGTCAAGTGTTTTCGCTCGACGATTCCATTCTTGGGTGGTTGGTTTGGCCGATGTTCCTGTAACTCGAATCCTAGCCCGGTATATCCCATTTTAATTTTACACCATTGTGAACCGTACGCCTTTTTTATTCTCTGATCGAGGTTCTCGGCGTTGAAAAATCTTCGTAAACTAAATCACACGTGTATATGTTAACATTTAAGAGATATACAGTCAAGAAAATCAAGGGCAATAGTGATATCAATGCGGATTAGACACCAAAAAAAAAACACTCAACAAATGGCTATAATTTAAGGAATGTGTATAGTGACGGCATCATATTCCTAATTGGTGGAGAAAGGTCTGGAAGCAAGAAAAGCTGCTTCTAGGAGGTTGTCAAGTGTTTTCGCTCAACGATTCCATTCTTGGGTGGTTGGTGTGGCCCTTGTTCCTGTAACTCGAATCCTAGCCCAGTATATCCCATTTTAATTTTACACCATTGTCAACCTTACGCCTTTTTTACTCTCTGATCGAGGTTCTCGGCATTGAAAAATCTTCGTAAACTAAATCACACGTGTATATGTTGACATTTAAGAGATATATAGTCAAGAAAATCAAGGGTAATGGTGATATATATGCGGATTAGACACCAAAAAAATCACTAAAGAAATGGCTAAAAATTTAAGAAATGTGTTTAGTGACGGCATCAGATTCCTAATTGATGGAGAAAGGTCTGGTGGCAAGAAAAGCTGCTTCTAGGAGGTTGTCTAGTGTTTTCGCTCAACGATTCCATTCTTGGGTGGTTGGTCTGGCCCTTGTTCCTGTAACTCGAATCCTAGCCCGGTATATCCCATTTTAATTTTACACCATTGTCAACCTTACGCCTTTTTTACTCTCTGATCGAGGTTCTCGGCATTGAAAAATCTTCTTAAACTAAATCACACGTGTATATGTTGACATTTAAGAGATATACAGTCAAGAAAATCAAGGGCAATGGTGATATATATGCGGATTAGTCACAAAAAAACACTCAACAAATGGCTACAATTTAAGGAATGTGTTTAGTGACGGCATCAGATTCCTAATTGATGTAGAAAGGTCTGGTGGCAAGAAAAGCTGCTTCTAGGAGGTTGTCAAGTGTTTTCGCTCGACGATTCCATTCTTGGGTGGTTGGTTTGGCCGAAGTTCCTGTAACTCGAATCCTAGCCCGGTATATCCCATTTTAATTTTACACCATTGTGAACCGTACGCCTTTTTTATTCTCTGATCGATGTTCTCGGCATTGAAAAATCTTCGTAAACTAAATCACACGTGTATATGTTGACATTTAAGAGATATATAGTCAAGAAAATCAAGGGCAATGGTGATATATATGCGGATTAGACACCAAAAAAAAACACTAAACAAATGGCTACAATTTAAGGAATGTGTTTAGTGACGGCATCAGATTCCTAATTGATGGAGAAAGGTCTGGTGGCAAGAAAAGCTGCTTCTAGGAGGTTGTCTAGTGTTTTTGCTCGACGATTCCATTCTTGGGTGGTTGGTCTGGCCCTTGTTCCTGTAACTCGAATCCTAGCCCGGTATATCCCATTTTAATTTTACACCATTGTGAACCTTACGCCTTTTTTACTCTCTGATCGAGGTTCTCGGCATTGAAAAATCTTCGTAAACTAAATCACACGTGTATATGTTGACATTTAAGAGATATACAGTCAAGAAAATCAAGGGCAATGGTGATATATATGCGGATTAGTCACAAAAAAAACACTCAACAAATGGCTACAATTTAAGGAATGTGTTTAGTGACGGCATCAGATTCCTAATTGATGTAGAAAGGTCTGGTGGCAAGAAAAGCTGCTTCTAGGAGGTTGTCAAGTGTTTTCGCTCGACGATTCCATTCTTGGGTGGTTGGTTTGGCCCTTGTTCCTGTAACTCGAATCCTAGCCTGGTATATCCCATTTTAGTTTTACACCATTGTGAACCTTACACCTTTTTTACTCTCTGATCGAGGTTCTCGACATTGAAAAATCTTTGTAAACTAAATCACACGTGTATATGTTGACATTTAAGAGATATACAGTCAAGAAAATCAAGGGAAATGGTGATATATATGCGGATTAGACACCAAAAAAAACACTCAACAAATGGCCACAATTTAAGGAATGTGTTTAGTGACGGCATCAGATTCCTAATTGACGGAGAAAGGTCCGGTGGCAAAAAAAGCTGCTTCTAGGAGGTTGTCAAGTGTTTTCGCTTGACGATTCCATTCTTGGGTGGTTGGTTTGGCCGATGTTCCTGTAACTCGAATCCTAGCCCGGTATATCCCATTTTAATTTTACATCATTGTGAACCGTACGCCTTTTTTATTCTCTGATCGAGGTTCTCGGCATTGAAAAATCTTCGTAAACTAAATCACACGTGTATATGTTGACATTTAAGAGATATATAGTCAAGAAAATCAAGGGCAATGGTGATATATATGCGGATTAGACACCAAAAAAAACACTAAACAAATGGCTACAATTTAAGGAATGTGTTTAGTGACGGCATCAGATTCCTAATTGATGGAGAAATGTCTGGTGACAAGAAAAGCTGCTTCTAGGAGGTTGTCTAGTGTTTTTTCGCGACGATTCCATTCTTGGGTGGTTGGTCTGGCCCTTGTTCCTGTAACTCGAATCCTAGCCCGGTATATCCCATTTTAATTTTACACCATTGTGAACCTTACGCCTTTTTTACTCTCTGATCGAGGTTCTCGGCATTGAAAAATCTTCGTAAACTAAATCACACGTGTATATGTTGACATTTAAGAGATATGCAGTCAAGAAAATCAAGGGCAATGGTGATATATATGCGGATTAGTCACAAAAAAAAACACTCAACAAATGGCTACAATTTAAGGAATGTGTTTAGTGACAGCATCAGATTTCTAATTGATGTAGAAAGGTCTGGTGGCAAGAAAAGCTGCTTCTAGGAGTTTGTCAAGTGTTTTCGCTCGACGATTCCATTCTTGGGTGGTTGGTTTGGCCCTTGTTCCTGTAACTCGAATCCTAGCCTGGTATATCCCATTTTAGTTTATACCATTGTGAACCTTACACCTTTTTTACTCTCTGATCGAGGTTCTCGGCATTGAAAATCTTTGTAAACTAAATCACACGTGTATATGTTGATATTTAAGAGATATACAGTCAAGAAAATCAAGGGCAATGGTGATATATATGCGGATTAGACACCAAAAAAAACACTCAACAAATGGCCACAATTTAAGGAATGTGTTTAGTGACGGCATCAGATTCCTAATTGACGGAGAAAGGTCCGGTGGCAAAAAAAGCTGCTTCTAGGAGGTTGTCAAGTGTTTTCGCTCGACGATTCCATTCTTGGGTGGTTGGTTTGGCCGATGTTCCTGTAACTCGAATCCTAGCCCGGTATATCCCATTTTAATTTTACACCATTGTGAACCGTACGCCTTTTTTATTCTCTGATCGAGGTTCTCGGCGTTGAAAAATCTTCGTAAACTAAATCACACGTGTATATGTTAACATTTAAGAGATATACAGTCAAGAAAATCAAGGGCAATAGTGATATCAATGCGGATTAGACACCAAAAAAAAACACTCAACAAATGGCTATAATTTAAGGAATGTGTATAGTGACGGCATCATATTCCTAATTGGTGGAGAAAGGTCTGGAAGCAAGAAAAGCTGCTTCTAGGAGGTTGTCAAGTGTTTTCGCTCAACGATTCCATTCTTGGGTGGTTGGTGTGGCCCTTGTTCCTGTAACTCGAATCCTAGCCCAGTATATCCCATTTTAATTTTACACCATTGTCAACCTTACGCCTTTTTTACTCTCTGATCGAGGTTCTCGGCATTGAAAAATCTTCGTAAACTAAATCACACGTGTATATGTTGACATTTAAGAGATATATAGTCAAGAAAATCAAGGGCAATGGTGATATATATGCGGATTAGACACCAAAAAAATCACTAAAGAAATGGCTAAAAATTTAAGAAATGTGTTTAGTGACGGCATCAGATTCCTAATTGATGGAGAAAGGTCTGGTGGCAAGAAAAGCTGCTTCTAGGAGGTTGTCTAGTGTTTTCGCTCAACGATTCCATTCTTGGGTGGTTGGTCTGGCCCTTGTTCCTGTAACTCGAATCCTAGCCCGGTATATCCCATTTTAATTTTACACCATTGTCAACCTTACGCCTTTTTTACTCTCTGATCGAGGTTCTCGGCATTGAAAAATCTTCTTAAACTAAATCACACGTGTATATGTTGACATTTAAGAGATATACAGTCAAGAAAATCAAGGGCAATGGTGATATATATGCGGATTAGTCACTAAAAAACACTCAACAAATGGCTACAATTTAAGGAATGTGTTTAGTGACGGCATCAGATTCCTAATTGATGTAGAAAGGTCTGGTGGCAAGAAAAGCTGCTTCTAGGAGGTTGTCAAGTGTTTTCGCTCGACGATTCCATTCTTGGGTGGTTGGTTTGGCCCTTGTTCCTGTAACTCGAATCCTAGCCTGGTATATCCCATTTTAGTTTTACACCATTGGTTGGTTTGGCCCTTGTTCCTGTAACTCGAATCCTAGCCTGGTATATCCCATTTTAGTTTTACACCATTGTGAACCTTACACCTTTTTTACTCTCTGATCGAGGTTCTCGGCATTGAAAAATCTTTGTAAACTAAATCACACGTGTATATGTTGACATTTAAGAGATATACAGTCAAGAAAATCAAGGGCAATGGTGATATCTATGCGGATTAGACACAAAAAAAAAACCACTCAACAAATGGCTACAATTTAAGGAATGTGTTTAGTGACGGCATCAGATTCCTAATTGATGGAGAAAGGTCTGGTGGCAAGAAAAGCTGCTTCTAAGAGGTTGTCAAGTGTTTTCGCTCGACGATTCCATTCTTGGGTGGTTGGTTTGGCCCTTGTTCCTGTAACTCGAATCCTAGCCCGGAATATCCCATTTTAATTTTACACCATTGTGAACCTTACGCCTTTTTTACTCTCTGATCGAGGTTCTCGGCATTGAAAAATCTTCGTAAACTAAATCACACGTGTATATGTTGACATTTAAGAGATATACAGTCAACAAAATCAAGGGCAATGGTGATATATATGCGGATTAGACACAAAAAAAAAACACTCAACAAATGGCTACAATTTATGGAATGTGTTTAGTGACGGCATCAGATTCCTAATTGATAGAGAATTGTCTGGTGGCAAGAAAAGCGGCTTCTAGGAGGTTGTCAAGTGTTTTCGCTCGACGATTCCATTCTTGGGTGGTTGGTTTGGCCGCTGTTCCTGTAACTCGAATCCTAGCCCGGTATATCCCATTTTAATTTTAGACCATTGTGAACCTTACGCCTTTTTTACTCTCTGATCGAGGTTCTCGGCATTGAAAAATCTTCGTAAACTAAATAACACGTGTATATGTTGACATTTAAGAGATATACAGTCAAGAAAATCAAGGGCAATGGTGATATCAATGCGGGTTAGACACCAAAAAAACACTCAACAAATGGCTACAATTTACGGAATGTGTTTAGTGACGGCATTAGATTCCTAATTGATGGAGAAAGGTTTGGTCGCAAGAAAAGCTGCTTCTAGGAGGTTGTCAAGTGTTTTCGCTCGACGATTCCATTCTCGGGTGGTTGGTTTGGCCCTTGTTCCTGTAACTCGAATCCTAGCCCGGTATATCCCATTTTAATTTTACACCATTGTGAGCCTTACAACTTTTTTACTCTCTGATCGAGGTACTCGGCATTGAAAAATCTTCGTAAACTAAATCACACGTGTATATGTTGACATTTAAGTGATATACAGTCAAGAAAATCAAGGGCAATGGTGATATATATGCGGATTACACACAAAAAAAAACACTCAACAAATGGCTACAATTTAAGGAATGTGTTTAGTGACGGCATCAGATTCCTAATTGATGGAGAAAGGTCTGGTGGCAAGAAAAGCTGCTTCTAGGAGGTTGTCAAGTGTTTTCGCCCGACGATCCCATTCTTGGTTGGTTGGTTTGACCGCTGTTCCTGTAACTCGAATCCTAGCCCGGTATATCCCATTTTAAATTTACACCATTGTGAACCTTACGCCTTTTTTACTCTCTGATCGAGGTTCTCGGCATTGAAAAATCTTCGTAAACTAAATCACATGTGTATATGTTGACATTCAAAAGATATACAGTCAAAAAATCAAGGGCAATGGTGATATCTATGCGGATTAGACACCAAAAAAAACCCTCAACAAATGGCTACATTTTAAGGAATGTGTTTATTGACGGCATCAGATTCCTAATTGATGGAGAAAGGTCTGGTGGCAAGAAAAGCTGCTTCTAGGAGGTTGTCAAGTGTTTTCCCTCGACGATTCCATTCTTGGGTGGTTGGTTTGGCCCTTGTTCCTGTAACTCGAATACTAGCCCGGTATATCCCGTTTTAATTTTACACCATTGTGAACCTTATACCTTTTTTACTCTCTGATCGAGGTTCTCGGCATTGAAAAATCTTCGTATACTAAATCACACGTGTATATGTTGACATTTAAGAGATATACAGTCAAAAAAATCAAGAGTAATGGTGATATATATGCGGATTAGACACCAAAAAAAAAAAACTCAACAAATGGCTACAATTTAAGGAATGTGTTTAGTGACGACATCAGATTCCTAATTGATGGAGAAAGGTCTGGTGGCAAGAAAAGCTGCTTCTAGGATGTTGTCAAGTGTTTTCGCTCGACGATTCCATTCTTGGGTGGTTGGTTTGGCCCTTGTTCCTGTAACTCGAATACTAGCCCGGTATATCCCATTTTAATTTTAGACCATTGTGAACCTTACGCATTTTTTACTCTCTGATCGAGGTTCTCGGCATTGAAAAACTTCGTAAACTAAATCACACGTGTATATGTTGACATTTAAGAGATATACAGTCAAGAAAATCAAGGGCAATGGTGATATCAATGCGGATTAGACACCAAAAAAACACTCAACAAATGGCTACAATTTAAGGAATGTGTTTAGTGACGGCATCAGATTCCTAATTGATGGAGAAAGGTCAGGTGGCAAGAAAAGCTGCTTCTAGGAGGTTGTCAAGTGTTTTTGCTCAACGATTCCATTCTTGGGTGGTTGGTTTGGCCCTTGTTCCTGTAACTCGAATCCTAGCCCGGTATATCCCATTTTAATTTTACACCATTGTGAACCTCACGCCTTTTTTACTCTCTGATCGAGGTTCTCGGCATTGAAAAATCTTCGTAAACTAAATAACACGTGTATATGTTGACATTTAAGAGATATACGGTCAAGAAAATCAAGGGCAATGGTGATATATATGCGGATTAGACACCAAAAAAAACACTCAACAAATGGCCACAATTTAAGGAATGTGTTTAGTGACGGCATCAGATTCCTAATTGACGGAGAAAGGTCCGGTGGCAAAAAAAGCTGCTTCTAGGAGGTTGTCTAGTGTTTTTGCTCGACGAATCCATTCTTGAGTGGGTGGTCTGGCCCTTGTTTCTGTAACTCGAATCCTAGCCCGGTATATCCCATTTTAATTTTACACCATTATGAACCTTACGCCTTTTTTACTCTCTGATCAAGGTTCTCGGCATTGAAAAATCTTCGTAAACTAAATCACACGTGTATATGTTGACATTTAAGAAATATACAGTCAAGAAAATCAAGGGCAATGTTGATATATATGCGGATTAGACACCAAAAAAAACACTCAACAAATGGCCACAATTTAAGGAATGTGTTTAGTGACGGCATCAGATTCCTATTTGACGGAGAAAGGTCCGGTGGCAAAAAAAGCTGCTTCTAGGAGGTTGTCAAGTGTTTTCGCTCGACGATTCCATTCTTGGGTGGTTGGTTTGGCCGATGTTCCTGTAACTCGAATCCTATCCCGGTATATCCCAATTTAATTTTACACCATTGTGAACCTACACCTTTTTTACTCTCTGATCGAGGTTCTCGGCATTGAAAAATCTTCGTAAACTAAATCACACGTGTATATGTTGACATTTAAGAGATATACAGTCAAGAAAATTAAGGGCAATAGTGATATCAATGCGGATTAGACACAAAAAAAAACACTCAACAAATGGCTATAATTAAAGGAATGTGTATAGTGACCGCATCATATTCCTAATTGATGTAGAAAGGTCTGGTGGCAAGAAAAGCTACTTCTAGGAGGTTGTCAAGTGTTTTCGCTCGACGATTCCATTCTTGGGTGGTTGGTTTGGCCCTTGTTCCTGTAACTCGAATCCTAGCCTGGTATATCCCATTTTAGTTTTACACCATTGTGAACCTTACACCTTTTTTACTCTCTGATCGACATTCTCGGCATTGAAAAAATCTTTGTAAACTAAATCACACGTGTATATGTTGACATTTAAGAGATATACAGTCAAGAAAATCAAGGGCAATGGTGATATATATGCGGATTAGACACCAAAAAAAACACTCAACAAATGGCCACAATTTAAGGAATGTGTTTAGTGACGGCATCAGATTCCTAATTGACGGAGAAAGGTCCGGTGGCAAAAAGAGCTGCTTCTAGGAGGTTGTCAAGTGTTTTCGCTCGACGATTCCATTCTTGGGTGGTTGGTTTGGCCGATGTTCCTGTAACTCGAATCCTAGCCCGGTATATCCCATTTTAATTTTACACCATTGTGAACCGTACGCCTATTTTATTCTCTGATCGAGGTTCTCGGCAATGAAAAATCTTCGTAAACTAAATCACACGTGTATATGTTGACATTTAAGAGATATACAGTCAAGAAAATCAAGGGCAATAGTGATATCAATGCGGATTAGACACCAAAAAAAACACTCAACAAATGGCTATAATTTAAGGAATGTGTATAGTGACGGCATCATATTCCTAATTGGTGGAGAAAGGTCTGGAAACAAGAAAAGCTGCTTCTAGGAGGTTGTCAAGTGTTTTCGCTCAACAATTCCAGTCTTGGGTGGTTGGTGTGGCCCTTGTTCCTGAAACTCGAATCCTAGCCCAGTATATCCCATTTTAATTTTACACCATTGTCAACCTTACGCCTTTTTTACTCTCTGATCGAGGTTCTCGGCATTGAAAAATCTTCCTAAACTAAATCACACGTGTATATGTTGACATTTAAGAGATATATAGTCTAGAAAATCAAGGGCAATGATGATATATATGCGGATTAGACACCAAAAAAAACACTAAACAAATGGCTACAATTTAAGGAATGTGTTTAGTGACGGCATCAGATTCCTAATTGATGGAGAAAGTTCTGGTGGCAAGAAAAGCTGCTTCTAGGAGGTTGTCTAGTGTTTTCGCTCGACGATTCCATTCTTGGGTGGTTGGTCTGGCCCTTGTTCCTGTAACTCGAATCCTAGCCCGGTATATCCCATTTTAATTTTACACCATTGTGAACCTTAAGCCTTTTTTACTCTCTGATGGAGGTTCTCGGCAATTAAAAATCTTCGTAAACTAAATCACACGTGTATATGTTGACATTTAAGAGGTATACAGTCAAGAAAATCAAGGGCAATGGTGATATATATGCGGATTAGTCACAAAAAAAACACTCAACAAATGGCTACAATTTAAGGAATGTGTTTAGTGACGGCATCAGATTCCTAATTGATGTAGAAAGGTCTGGTGGCAAGAAAAGCTGCTTCTAGGAGGTTGTCAAGTGTTTTCGCTCGACGATTCCATTCTTGGGTGGTTGGTTTGGCCCTTGTTCCTGTAACTCGAATCCTAGCCTGGTATATCCCATTTTAGTGTTACACCATTGTGAACCTTACACCTTTTTTACTCTCTGATCGAGGTTCTCGGCATTGAAAAATCTTTGTAAACTAAATCACACGTGTATATGTTGACATTTAAGAGATATACAGTCAAGAAAATCAAGGGCAATGGTGATATCTATGCGGATTAGACACCAAAAAAAAACACTCAACAAATGGCTACAATTTAAGGAATGTGTTTAGTGACGGCATCAGATTCCTAATTGATGGAGAAAGGTCTGGTGGCAAGAAAAGCTGCTTCTAAGAGGTTGTCAAGTGTTTTCGCTCTACGATTCCATTCTTGGGTGGTTGGTTTGGCCCTTGTTCCTATAACTCGAATCCTAGCCCGGTATATCCTGTTTTAATTTTACACCATTGTGAATCTTAGGCCTTTTTTACTCTCTGATCGAGGTTCTCAGCATTGAAAAATCTTCGTAAACTAAATCACACGTGTATATGTTGACATTTAAGAGATATCCAGTCAAGAAAATCAAGAGCAATGGTGATATATATGCGGATTAGAAACCAAAAAAAATACTCAAAAAATGGATACAATTTAAGGAATGTGTTTAGTGACGACATCAGATTCCTAATTGATGGAGAAAGGTCTGGTGCCAAGAAAAGCTGCTTCTAGGAGGTTGTCAAGTGTTTTCGCTCGACGATTCCATTCTTGGGTGGTTGCTTTGGCCCTTTTTCCTGTAACTCGAATCCTAGCCCGATATATCCCATTTTAATTTTACACCATTGTGAACCTTACGCCTTTTTTACTCTCTGATCGAGGTTCTCGGCATTGAAAAATCTTCGTAAACTAAATCACACATGTATATGTTGACATTTAAGAGATATACAGTCAAGAAAATCAAGGGCAATGGTGATATCAATGCGGATTAGACACCAAAAAAACACTCAACAAATGGCTACTATTTAAGGAATGTGTTTAGTGACGGCATCAGATTCCTAATTGATGTAGAAATGACTGGTCGCAAGAAAAGCTGCTTCTAGGAGGTTGTCAAGTGTTTTCGCTCGGCGATTCCATTCTTAGGTGGTTGGTTTGGCCCTTGTTCCTGTAACTCGAATCCTAGCCCGGTATATCCCATTTTAATTTTACACCATTGTGAAACTTACACCTTTTTTACTCTCTGATCGAGGTTCTCGGCATTGAAAAATCTTCGTAAACTAAATCACACGCGTATATGTTGACATTTAAGAGATATACAGTTAAGAAAATCAATGGCAATGGTGATATATATACGGATTAGACACTAAAAAAAACACTCAACAAATGGCTACAATTCAAGGAATGTGCTTAGTGACGGCATCAGATTCCTAATTAATGGAGAAAGGTTGTCAAGTGTTTTCGCTCGACGATTCCATTCTTTGGTGGTTGGTTTGGCCCTTGTTCCTGTAACTCGAATCCTATCCCGGTATATCCCATTTTAATTTTACACCATTGTGAACCTTGCGCCTCTTTTACTCTCTGATCGAGGTTCTCGGCATTGAAAAATCTTCGTAAACTAAATCACACGTGTATATGTTGACATTTAAGAGATATACAATCAAGAAAATCAAGGGCAATGGTGATATATATGCGGATTAGACACACAAAAAAAACACTCAAGAAATGGCTACAATTTAAGGAATGTGTTTAGTGACGGTATCAGATTCCTAATTGATGGAGAATGGTCTGGAGGAAAGAAAAGCTGCTTCTAGGAGGTTGTCAAGTGTTTTCGCTCGAAGATTCCATTCTTGGGTGGTTGGTTTGGCCGCTGTTCCTGTAACTCGAATCCTAGCCCGGTATATCACATTTTAATTTTACACCATTGTGAACCTTACGCCTTTTTTACTCACTGATCGAGGTTCTCGGCATTGAAAAATCTTCGTAAACTAAATCACACATGTATATGTTGACATTTAAGAGATATACAGTCAAGAAAATCAAGGGCAATGGTGATATCAATGCGGATTAGACACCAAAAAAACACTCAACAAATGGCTACAATTTAAGGAATGTGTTTAGTGACGACATCAGATTCCTAATTGATGGAGAAAGGTCTGGTCGCAAGAAAAGCTGCTTCTAGGAGGTTGTCAAGTGTTTTCGCTCGGAGATTCCATTCTTGGGTGGTTGGTTTGGCCCTTGTTCCTGTAACTCGAATCCTAGCCCGGTATATCCCATTTTAATTATACACCATTGTGAACCTTACGCCTTTTTTACTCTCTGATCGAGGTTCTCGGCATTAAAAAATCTTCGTAAACTAAATTGCACATGTATATGTTGACATTTAAGAGGTATACAATCAAGAAAATCAAGGGCAATGGTGATATATATGCAGATTAGACACAAAAAAAAACACTCAACAAATGGCTACAATTTAATGAATGTGTTTAGTGGCGGCATCAGATTCCTAATTGATGGAGAAAGGTCAGGTGGCAAGAAAAGCTGCTTCTAGGAGGTTGTCAAGTGTTTTCGCTCAACGATTCCATTCTTGGGTGGTTGGTTTGGCCCTTGTTCCTGTAACTCGAATCCTAGCCCGATATATCCCATTTTAATTTTACACCATTGTGAACCTTACGCCTTTTTTACTCTCCGATCGAGGTTCTCAGCATTGAAAAATCTTCGTAAACTAAATCACACGTGTATATGTTGACATTTAAGAGATATACAGTTAAGAAAATCAAGGGCAACGGTGATATATATATACGGATTAGACACTAAAAAAAACACTCAACAAATGGCTACAATTTAAGGAATGTGTTTAGTGACGGCATCAGATTCCTAATTGATGGAGAAAGGTCTGGTGGCAAGAAAAGCTGCTTCTAGGAGGTTGTCAAGTGTTTTCGCTCGACGATTCCATTCTTTGGTGGTTGGTTTGTCCCTTGTTCCTGTAACTCGAATCCTAGCCCGGTATATCCCATTTTAATTTTACACCATTGTGAACCTTGCGCCTTTTTTACTCTCTGATCGAGGTTCACGGCATTGAAAAATCTTCGTAAACTAAATCATATGCGTATATGTTGACATTTAAGAGATATACGGTCAAGAAAATCAAGGGCAATAGTGATATATATGCGGATTAGACACCAAAAAAAAAACACTCAATAAATGGCTACAATTTAAGAAATGTGTTTAGAGACGCCATCAGATTCCTAATTGATGGAGAAAGGTCTGGTGGCAAGAAAAGCTGCTTCTAGGAGGTTGACAAGTGTTTTCGCTCAACGATTCCTTTCTTGGGTGGTTTGTTTGGCCCTTGTTCCTATAACTCGAATCCTAGCCCGGTATATCCCATTTTAATTTTACACCATTGTGAACCTTACGCCTTTTTTACTCTCTGATCGAGGTCCTCGGGATTGAAAAATCTTCTTAAACTAAATCACACGTGTATATGTTGACATTTAATAGATATACACTCAAGAAAATCAAGGGCAATGGTGATCAATATGCGGATTAGACACCAAAAAAAACACCCAACAAATGGCTACAATTTAAGGAATGTGTTTAGTGACGGCATCAGATTCCTAATTGATGGAGAAAGGTCTGGTAGCAAGAAAAGCTGCTTCTAGGAGGTTGTTAAGTGTTTTCGCTCGACGATTCCATTCTTGGGTGGTTGGTTTGGCCCTTGTTCCTGTAACTCGAATCCTAGCCCAATATATCCCATTTTAATTTTACACCATTGTGAACCTTACGCCTTTTTTACTCTCTAATCGAGGTTCTCGACATTGAAAAATCTTCGTAAACTAAATCACACGTGTATATGTTGACATTTAAGAGATATACAGTCAAGAAAATCAAGGGCAATGGTGATATATATGTGGATTAGACACCAAAAAAGCACTCAACAAATGGCAACAATTTAAGGAATGTGTTTAGTCACGGCATCAGATTTCTAATTGACGGAGAAAGGTCTGGTGGCAAGAAAAGCTGCTTCTAGGAGGTTGTCAAGTGTTTTCGCTCGACGATTCCATTCTTGGGTGGTTGGTTTGGCCGATGTTCCTGTAACTCGAATCCTAGCCCGGTATATCCCATTTTAATTTTACACCATTGTGAATCTTACGCCTTTTTTACTCTCTGATCGAGGTTCTCGGCATTGAAAAATCTTTGTAAACTAAATCACACGTGTATATGTTTACATTTAAGAGATATACAGTCAAGAAAATCTAGGGCAATGGGGATATCAATGCGGATTAGACACCAAAAAAAACACTCAACAAATGGCTACAATTTAAGGAATGTGTTTAGTGACGGCATCAGATTCCTTATTGATGGAGAATGGTCTGGTGGCAAGAAACGGTGCTTCTAGGAGGTTGTCAAGTGTTTTCGCTCGACGATTCCTTTCTTGGGTGGTTGGTTTGGCCCTTGTTCCTGTAACTCGAATCCTATCCCGGTATATCCCATTTTAATTTTACACCATTGTGAACCTTACGCCTTTTTTACTCTCTGATCGAGGTTCTCGGCATTGAAAAATCTTCATAAACTAAATCACACTTGTATATATGTTTACATTTAAGAGATATACAGTCAAGAAAATCAAGGGCAATGGTGATATATATGCGGATTAGACACCAAAAAAAACACTCAACAAATGGCTACAATTTAAGGAATGTGTTTAGTGGCGGCATCAGATTCCTAATTGATGGAGAAAGGTCAGGTGGCAAGAAAAGTTGCTTCTAAGAGGTTGTCAAGTGTTTTCGCTCGACGATTCTATTCTTGGGTGGTTGGTTTGGACCACGTTCCTGTAACTCGAATTCTAGCCCGGTATATCCCATTTTAATTTTACACCATTGTGAACCTTACGCCTTTTTTACTCTCTGATCGAGGTTCTCGGCATTGAAAAATCTTCGTAAACCAAATCACACATGTATATATGTTTACATTTAAGAGATATACAGTCAAGAAAATCAAGGGCAATGGTGATATATATGCGGATTAGACACCAAAAAAAAACACTCAACAAATGGCTACAATTTAAGGAATGTGTTTAGTGGCGGCATCAGATTCCTAATTGATGGAGAAAGGTCAGGTGGCAAGAAAAGCTGCTTCTAGGAGGTTGCCAAGTGTTTTCGCTCAACGATTCCATTCTTGGGTGGTTGGTTTGGCCCTTGTTCCTGTAACTCGAATCCTAGCCCGATATATCCCTTTTTAATTTTACACCATTGTGAACCTTACGCCTTTTTTACTCTCTGATCGAGGTTCTCGGCATTGAAAAATCTTCGTAAACTAAATCACACGTGTATATGTTGACATTTAAGAGATATACAGTTAAGAAAATCAAGGGCAATGGTGATATATATACGGATTAGACACTAAAAAAAACACTCAACAAATGGCTACAATTTAAGGAATGTGTTTAGTGACGGCATAAGATTCCTAATTGATGGCGAAATGTCTGGTGGCAAGAAAAGCTGCTTCTAGGAGGTTGTCAAGTGTTTTCGCTCGACGATTCCATTCTTGGGTTGTTGGTTTGGCCCTTGTTCCTGTAACTCGAATCCTAGCCCGGTATATCCCTTTTTAATTTTACACCATTGTGAACCTTGCGCCTTTTTTACTCTCTGATCGAGGTTCACGGCATTGAAAAATCTTCGTAAACTAAATCATATGTGTATATGTTGACGTTTAAGAGATACACGGTCAAGAAAATCAAGGGCAATAGTGATATATATGCGGATTAGACACCAAAAAAAAACACTCAACAAATGGCTACAATTTAAGAAATGTGTTTAGAGACGCCATCAGATTCCTAATTGATGGAGAAAGGTCTGGTGGCAAGAAAAGCTGCTTCTAGGAGGTTGTCAAGTGTTTTCGCACGACGATTCCATTCTTGGGTGGTTGGTTTGGCCCTTGTTCCTGTAACTCGAATCCTAGCCCGATATATCCCATTTTAATTTTACACCATTGTGAACCTTACACCTTTTTTACTCTCTGATCGAGGTCCTCGGGATTGAAAAATCTTCGTAAACTAAATCACACGTGTATATGTTGACATTTAAGAGATATACAGTTAAGAAAATCAGGGGCAATGGTGATATCTATGCGGATTAGACACCAAAAAAACACTCAACAAGTGGCTACTATTTAAGGAATGTGTTTAGTGACGGCATCAGATTCCTAATTGATGGAGAAAGGTCTGGTGGCAAGAAAAGCTGCTTCTAGGAGGTTGTCAAGTGTTTTCGCTCGACGATTCCATTCTTGGGTTGTTGGTTTGGCCCTTGTTCCTGTAACTCGAATCCTCGCCCGGTATATCCCATTTTAATTTTACACCATTGTGAACCTTACGTCTAACACCTCGTAAAATCACGTCCAATGATGTATTGACACGTGTAATAAACCCTAATAAAGTCCAATGTTGAATTTAAGGGACTAATTTTTCGAAAAATCAAAAACTTTGATAATAAAAGGACTGGAAGTGTTAGCATACCTAAAATAAGTTTCCAAATAACCTCTCACAATGTTTATATTCACAAATGTGCCACTTGATGAATAAGTGTAGTCGATTGCGTAATTAATTGAAAGTTTGCGCAATAAAGGGTTAAAAGCGTCAACATGTTAATTCTTACCTCTGAGTGACCTTCTAACAAACCGGGAGCTTAATTATATTTAATTACACTCTCGGGAATGCCAAATAATGGCCATCTAAGGTTTTTATGCCTATAAGTAAAGTTACGCGCAACTATGCAAGTTAGAGGGGCTAAAAGTGTCAATATGTTTAATTATACCTCTGAATGACCTTTTAAACGTGTCAGAAATGACATTTATCATATATAGGGACTGAATCAGTAAATTCAGCAAGCTGTTTCTGATCTTAACAGCCCTCAAAAGTTGTTTTAGACCTGTAACCATCTGATTCAGAGGTCAGAAGGACTAAATATGTCTTTTTATAAGATGTACGGGTTTATAAAAGGCTGTTATATGCAGATACGTACTCACAGGGACTGATATTGCACATTCTGAAACAAGTTTTGCTGGTGTGGACATGCAGGCAGGCCGCGTGAGTCTGCTGTGTTCCCTACGCGGGCCGCGTGGGCTGGTCTGATGTAGAAACAGCTGGTTACAGGCTGTTTCTTGCTGGCTGATGTTCTAGATAGTTTCCAATACTCTCAAACATCAAACTAGGGACTGCCCATTGGTTTATAAAACCGGCCTACACTTGTCATGATCTGATCTCAACTCCCCGACACTTGTCGCGATCATACGAAGTCCCGGAAAGTATAAATAGGTGATGAATTCACTTGATACTTCACTTACATTCTAGATTCTGAAGCTCTCTGATCAAACTCAAGCTTTCTAATGCTCTCTAAGCTTAATTAGGAATCTTGTAAGTATTCCTAACCCCTTCTAAATCGTTCTAGCTTGGTTAATTAAGCAAAAGTCAATCCGTCGTAAATTAAGTTTGACTTTGCGATTAAATAAAATTTTCTCAGTCATTTCTCGAATTGAAAGTACCTACAAGTAGGTATTTATGTGGGTAACAAACCCTTAAAAGGGTATTTTCAGATTCCCACTCTAACCATGTTAATTGTCGAGTCAAAGCATACTTTAAAAAAGTCAACAGAATGATTATTTGCAAGTTTAAGCATAATTAGCAATGTAGGGTACATGCAACCTGTTTGATCATTAAAATAACATGGTAATTAATGTAAGAACATGTCGCAACATGTTCAACTCGACAATTTTCAGTTTAAACCCGGATCGGACCCGAAAGTCGCATAATTTGACTTTTGCTTTGACTATCAGTTCTGATCCGTTTATGCATGTTTGAGATCTGCCTTAGAGCTTATTTTGGACCAGGTTTCATATAAGTATAACTCTCTGAGATTATGCAACTTGATTCAATACTTATCCGATTCATATGCATGTTTCCGATTTATGCTTAAATGTTGACTATTATGCCCTTTTGACTATAAAACGTGATTTTTGAAAAAGTGAAAGAGTAGAAACATTTGTTACTGATTTATAAACTTGCACCAAAAATTTGATATTAGTTTGAGGTCTAGATTAAGAGTTATGCTCATTAGCGTAAATTGAAAGCTTTATGTTAAATAAACGGCGTAATTAGCGAATAGCCTATTTAAACCCACTTTTTGATATCAAACTTTTTACCCACTGATGTTATATAATATTTTGGGATTTTTAAAGATTTTTATTTAATTTTTGGATGAGCATAACATAGGTCTCTAAGTTTAATTCGGTTAATACCGATTTTGCCCTTTTAAGCCATAAATTGAGTTTTACAAATCCTTTTGACTCCAAACCTTTTTCTACTGATTTTATTTCATAAATAAAATATTTTGAGCATTCTGGAAATATAAAAATATCAGTTTTCTTTTAAAAACCCGGAAACGGCTCCAAATCGCCTTTTTAAGCGTTTTTAACGCATAGTATGTGCTATAACCATATTAAACATATAAGGTTGATACCTACTGATGTTTTTAGTATATTTTGAGATAATAACAGTAAGTACAAGTTTTTGAACTCAGGTTTCCAGTTTTGACCTTTTAAGCCCTTGTGAAATTACCAAAATACCCCTAAGGTGCATAGTTTGGTTTTAAATGATAAGTTTCACATATGGGTCATACCCTACTGTTATAACATGTTAAATTAAGTGTATTTACTGTATAAATCAGACCTATAGCTCAGATTACAAATAAACTCTTTTAATAATCTTTTAAATGACCAAAATGCCCTTATGAGGCTTAATTTGAGTTTATATCCGTTTTGGGCATAATAGAAAATATCTTACTGGCATTATAACATAATTAACGCATATTAAATCAGGGAACTTGCATGTGACTCTTATGGTTACCCGTAACGCCTTTTTCGCGTCCGGTTCGGTTTATGTAACTAGTTTGCATAAATTGACCGAAACGGGTCAAACATTATCAACTTTGTCTCAAAATCCAGAATGTATTTAGTATACCCATATTATACAAGTCTTCAAACTTGTCGGGTCTAAATAACATTCTATCCGGTCTTCGCTTAATCGTGCGTTGAACCGTATCGTCCTTAAAACTAACCGGTCTAAGCTTAGGCTTAAATAAAGACCCGTTAGAAATCTAATAGGTTATTAAAAACCTTCGTTCCAGATTTAGGAGCCCAGTAAAAGCTATATGTACTTTCTTGGTGGTATACGGCTGGGATTGAATTTATATTTAGCTCAGGTAAATACTTTTAACTTATTTTCCCTATACGGGCTTGGGTTACGGTATTTAGAATACCGCTTGATCGAGCATCAAATTCTTACATCTTTGGGTGGTTAATTGAATAATTTGATCGGCTCGTTTAAACAGTCTTGTTCACTTAAAGCCTTTGGGGGGTTAATGACCATGTCCCGGATATCCTCGGCATCATTTTACGAAATGGCCACGACCTGAGCACGGGGTGTAGGCGTACACCTATCAGTGTATAACTCTATATTGTGGTGGGTCTATTGATCTTTAACCCGGACAAGATCCGGGCTACTGAACGCACAAGTAACATGTAATTCGTTCACAAGATTATTATATTATATAATTATCCCAAGTTATAAAATGTTTTGTGCCACGTGCATTCAAACCAATTTTCAAACCTTTTCAAAATGAGTCAGTTAAATTGTATTTACCAGTGTAAACTGACGTATTTTCCAAAGGGTTAAGTGCAGGTACTACACGTAATAGGCTGGCTGTCTTCTAGCGTCCACAATAAGTCTCGCAAGCTTGGGATGCCTTAAAGTCTGTTGAATAAATGATTTATTTTATTTTTTTATCCGCCTGTGGATCCTTTATATTCCGTTTGTAATACTTTATATTACTTTATATCGGTTTGTAATATATTTATCTATTGCTTCCGTTGTGCATTTAAATATTGTGTTGTTTGACCATGATGATATCAACTACGTCACTATACTCCCCACCGGGCCCACCGGTGCCACGTGGAAAATTGGGGTGTGATAGGTTGGTATCAGAGCCAACATTGAGTGAATTAAACACTAGCTTTTTGTGTTTAATCTCAATGACACGATAGCACATCCTTTGACCTCCTGAGTCTAGACTTAACATAGGAATACTCTCGTCCCTATTTGGAAGATTATTACCTTCAATTATATTTTAATATGTCGCCAAGCAAGAAGCTGTAATGGAAATTTCTCCCCATTTGAAGCCTAGGAAAGGCCAAGCTTCGTGTTGCGACTAGGATTAACGTACGACCAAGGAGAGGACATTCAGAACTAAAATGAAGAAGAGACTCCTTTTACTGAAGATCGTTTCCTTAAAAGTCTTTATAACGATATTTATCTTTTGGTCCCTTTGAGGACAACATCATTTCTTTTAAGTCCCTTTTAGGGCAATTCTATACCTCTTTTAAAACAATTGGAATGTTTTATCTAAATATCATTTATATCATTATATATGAATATAATATATGAAATAAATTAAAATAACATTTCTGTTATAAGATCTACCATTATAATAAAATGGAAAAATCTAAAAAGGACAAGACCTAGCTTCGTGTCATATTAAGACCGGCCAAGATGGCAGTTCCTCAATTTAGATTCAGATCCCTATTAACAGTTCAATTTAGAAATTTTTCTGCGATAAATATTAAAAGAATCTTAAGAGTGAAACCTAGCCTGAGTGTCATTATAAAGACCTGGCCAAGATGGTAAGACCTGTTTAAAAGATTCGTATCCCAGTTAACATCTGAAAACATGTTAACACTCCCGGCAGATGTGATTCGTTGGAAATCACACACGTTATTAAGGATTCTTCGAAAGATTCCTAACCCAGTTTAATGATCTCTGAATCCTGGGTTTACATCATCAATTAAGATGATCATATTTTAAGCATACGTGGTAATATAGTGCCTACGGGCCTTGCTCATTTCTACATGAGCCAAAATACAGTGGTAGCTATGAATCCCTGTCAGAAAAAGGTAATGAACTAGGTTCAAACCTCAAGGCTTTGATTCTCTGAAATCATAGCTTATAATTTATAAATGTCCGTGTGACTAGGCCTATTGTGTCAGAGTTCCTTCATGCTCTGATTCTCAGAAATCATAGCTTATAATTTAAAAGTGTCCATGTGACTAGGCCTTATGCCACCTTAATATCCGTAATGTTTTATAACTAGGATAAATTATAATGCCTCGATTCTCAGAAATCATGACTTATAAATTAAACTTGTCTACTCGACTAGGCCATTTGTGCTATTACTAACTTATAAATTAGGATTTATGATAAAAATCCTGAATAAAATAAATATTATTCCTTTTCTGTTAAGTATATGTATTAAAAGAGAATCTTAAAAGGTTTGACCTAGCTTGAATGTCATTGAAGACCTAGCTAAGATGGTAAAACCTGTTTAAAAGAGATTCAGATCCTTATTAACACTTGAAAACGTGTTAACACTCCCGACAATAGTGATGCGATAAAATCACGCTTGACATCTTTATATTAGGAACTTCCAAACCCTTTATTTTAGCCTATATAATCAATAGGAAATCATGGCTAATAAACGTCGAACATGATGTACACATCTAAACATCCACCTGGGATGTATACCTACGGGCAAAGATGCATACATGAAAACGATAGTTTTATTTCATAACTTCTTGTCAAGACAATGAGTTATGAAATTTTCCGATCCAAAGGAATCATTGATTATGTTTTAAAATTTCCCTAGTGACAAGGCATCTGTGCCATCGAAAAGTCCTTTGGAACAAGCCGTTGTGCTATATAAGATGTCAGTATGACATTGACAATCGTGACTTATGTCCCCTGTCTAGTAAATATGAAGGATTATATTCCGTTTAAACGCCAAAGATGGTTTATTTAAAAACTTAGGCAAAACATAATCAAATAAATTAAATACTATCTGTTGGCCCATATGGTTTATTCGCACCATGGCTACTTAATTATCAAGTTCGACAATTCGCGATATAATTAAACCAATTTATTACTACTTGGTTTGTAGCCTTCAAAGCTTCACCATGGCTGACTCCTCTGAAGCTTACAATCGTCTAGTTGATCAAAATGATGATGCAAGACTGAACTTAACAAGCACCGAGTTACAGGCTATGATAGATACAGCCGTAAACAACGCTGTGGACCGTGTGTTGAAGGATCATAAGCGAAAATGCGATGATACCCCAAATAAATGTTGTAAAAAGGGTAAGACCGGTTCGAACTATAACCAGTCCAAACCAAAGGAGGCAAAACCCAAATGTAAAACCTGCAAGAAGAAGCATTTCGGAAAATGTTTCTATGAGCAGACCGGTGGATGTGTCATCTGCAAGGAGATGGATCACAAGACCCATGAGTGCAAGGACTTGAAGGATGCCACATGCTATGATTGTGGTGAGAAGGGACACATAATTAACCGCTGCCCAAAGAAGGCAACTAAAAGGAAATGCACTCTGGAGTCACAAGCTAGGCCTTGTGGGATTTGTAACAAGAAAGGGCACAAGACCTTGGAGTGCCAAGACATAAAGGACGCAACCTGCTATGGTTGCGATGAAATAGGGCACATCAAGACAAATTGCCCAAATAAAACCAAGAAGCCTGGGGAGGCTAAGGAGACCAAAGCTGGGAGCTCTCACATGGACGCTCAAGAGGCTATTCAGGATGACAATGTCACAACAGGTACTTTCTTTATCAATAACGCTCATGCTAGAGTATTATTGATTCAGGTTCAGATAAGTCTTTCGTAGATAATAGATTTTTTAAATCATTAAATCTGCCTGTTAAAACTTTAAGCGTTAAGTATAAAGTAAAATTGGTCGATAGTACCTCAGAGACTACTTCAGCAATATTAGATGGATGTTTTATATCCATTAGGAATCATTCGTCCGATGTCCTAGTTTCCGTTAAAGTATAAGGACTCAATATAATGATAAAAATCGAATGGTTGTCTTGAAAATCAAGCCCATATTGTGTATAATAAGAAACAAGTAGTTATCAAGACTCCTTATGAGACAACCCTCATAATTACATGTATCCGTACGTTTAATTAATATTAAACAACATAAAAAAAATGGTGGAACCGGCCGTCCCCAGAATCGAACCTGGGTCTAGGCCACACCCTTTCGCGCGCCTAGCCAACCGAGCTAGGTGCCTAGTTTGTGAAATTTCTATTTTGAATGAATATAAGCACATGTACAATAACTTCCTTACTTCTTACTATAAGTCACCTACTTATCCTCCTTATGTTGACTAAGTATTAGAATCCAAGATTTTACCTCTATGTTTTGGTTACTCTTGGCTTGCTTATGTTGACCAAACACTAGAAAGGATGAAGTAGAAACCATTAAGTATATCAGTGGTTATACTAGAAAGAACATGGTAAGGTATACATCACAATCATTCGATGGTAATAACCTTGATTAGTGTGGACATTAATAAAACCCACAAGAAAGATCCTCCTATACATTAGGGGAAGGTCCAAGTTTTAAGGACCTTATTAGAAAACCTATTATACGCGTCACGGAATAGGAAAAGATTGGGTAATAATTTTCCGACTTCCCCATAAGATTTATAAACTATCGGCAGTGTGCTGCAAACCTTGGTTCATTGATGGAAATAGTGCCCTTATTCGGTTAACCTAGAATTTAAGCATAATGCACTATATATATATTATGATTTAGCATCGGCAATAAGAGGGCACATTAAGATTTCAAAGCCTGCTTATTGTGAATTCATTATGGATCCACCTCAACTACTCACGTTTTATAGATTAAGAAATAACCAGTCGAGGCCGAGATTGCCCTACAATTTGTCAAAGGTTTTATAGCTAAGTTTAAAAGGTTTAAGAATGGAGGCGTTTAGCCCTCCTGATGTATGATTAGAGGCAGCTCACATTAATAATGACACCAGATAAATCCATTATGATGATTTTATGGCTAGGAGTTACGTTTGGTTGCAGGTACTGCTAAGTCTCTCATAAAACCATAAGCTTAGCAAACTTTTAATCTTTCCCGTAAGAACCCCAGATAGTAAGCGTAAGGTAAAACTTACAGGCAAAATCATAATAACCATTTCTTCTGTTCCTATTAGAAATCTCTAATCATGGAATTCTAGAAGTACCCTCTCTCTAGAAGAAGTGCGTCAGCATGTATAGTTGATATCTCTTTGATCTCTATTGATTGCGAATACCAGATGGTATGATAAAAGCGCCACATGAGGATTGGTGTATCTTAATATGTTCCATAGATTGCTTCCATGCCTGATCAGTATGGAGGTTTAATGCATGGAACCGCAAGGATATTCTAATAGTCATATGGTACTAAAGTCAACTAATGGTATTCAAGGAAGATATCCAGAATGGAATTGCCAAAGTAAATGTTCCCGATTAAGGAATTTATGGACTTGTGACATAAATGTGTCACTTATCTGACATAGAATATGACAGATGAACTGGAGCCTGAGATTTGGAAAATCTCTGTAACCTCATTGTATCTTGATTACCCTGTTTACCTCCTGAGAGGCAGGTAGAATTAAGATTTATGTCCCATTTAGGGTTGTATTCTTATGAAATCTCCAAGACGGCTAGTGCCATTATTGGAAGAATCAAAACCCCAATTAAATAAGTTTTGAAAATAAAGAATTCATATAGTCTAACCCTATATTCTAAGAATTCGGTATTGTTAATTAACAAAGACGGTTCATTTTGCTTATGCATTGAATACCGCAACCCAAATTAGGCAGCAATTAAGAATTTCCATCAGCTGCCCAGGATCGTCGATTTGTTCGACTAACTGTGAGGATTAACTATCCCTTAAGATTAGTTTTAAACAATGGTTGGAATAACCATTTCACATTGAGATAAGCTTTTCTATAATAGTTGATGTATAAGTATCAAGGCTGCTCCTTTGGAGACCTTGCTTAGATGGAATGTTGAATACCTATTGTTAAATAGAAGATTGGTACGTCCAATTATCAGGATCTGAAAATTGCCTTGGAAACAACGAATAGGATCATACAAATCCATGATCATCTGTAAGATTGCCAGTATTGGCAGAAAATCAAAGATTAATGAAAATAGCAACCCTCCTAAGTCCTTGTTAAGGAATAAGGTTCAACAAAGATATCACTCTGGAAGGGTGTGCCAAATTGTTAATTACCAGACTAGTTAAGCTCTGAATATATAAAATCATTCGAAGGAATCGAATGTATCAAAGATCAAATAACTTATGAAATAAAACCTATTTAAGGAGCTTGGCGGAGCTCGCAATGTATTACACCCTAAGGATTAAAGGATACGTTTCGCCAATAAGTCAAGAAGCATTATCTCATAGACTTGTGATATAATGATAAACCTGTATCGAATGCGGATCGACGGGATAAGAAACCTCAAAAAGGATACATGAACCTATTATATAGAGGTCAAATTGGGAGCTTGGAGAGACTCCGGATATGCTATAGAAGTTAAGTCCGTTATATGACAAAAAGTACTTCCAGCATTTTAACAAATCTTGAGGTCGAGATTTCTTTTAAGGGGGTGAGGATGTAACACCTCGTAAAATCACGTCCAATGATGTATTGACACGTGTAATAAACCCTAATAAAGTCCAATGTTGAATTTAAGTGACTAATTTTTCGAAAAATCGAAAACTTTGATAATAAAAGGACTGGAAGTGTTAGCATACCTAAAATAAGTTTCCAAATAACCTCTCACAATGTTTATATTCACAAATGTGCCACTTGATGAATAAGTGTAGTCGATTGCGTAATTAATTGAAAGTTTGCGCAATAAAGGGTTAAAAGCGTCAACATGTTAATTCTTACCTCTGAGTGACCTTCTAACAAACTGGGAGCTTAATAATATTTAATTATAGTCTCGGGAATGCCAAATAATGGCCATCTAAGGTTTTTATGCCTATAAGTAAAGTTACGCGCAACTATGCAAGTTAGAGGGGCTAAAAGTGTCAATATGTTTAATTATACCTCTGAATGACCTTTTAGCGAATCCGAAGCATCGTGACGTTTAATAATACTTTCAAGAATGTCTAATATGGATTAGATGAGGCTTCAATACAATTAAATGGTGAAATGCGCAAGTTTGCGCAATAGAGGTACCTAAAGCGTCAACTTTTGAATCTACACCCTTCGGTGACCATTTAAGCGAACAGGAGCGTAGTAACAGGTATGTATATACTTGGGAATGATCAATATGGGCCATGGAAGGCTTTGCTATCATTAAACAGAATTTCGCGCTACTTTGCGCAATTAAAGGACTATTTGCGTCAAAACGGCAAAAGTATGCCGATTCGTTCGGTTTCGAACCTTCCGGAATATAACCATGAGTTAAACATGCCCTAATTATTCTTTACATATATTAGATATAAGCCTAGAGGTGTTTGGTGCGCAAAAATAAACTTTTATGTCATTCAGGGACTAAAAGTGTCAAAAAGTGCACAAGTTTGCACTTTCGCGCATATCTCACATTCTGAAAATCCCCGGACACCCAAAAATTTATGTAAGCACTAAGATATTTTATTTTAGTGATCTCCTTGATAAAATTCCATTCGTCACGTAGTTTGGACCGTTTTTCGCGTCCGTTCGTGTTTCATCGTAATTAGACGCACAACATGACCGTACGGCCAAACGGACCGACATCTGACATATTTTTGAGCATGTTTCATGTCCCCTATGTTAAGGAATCATTGTGGAGCCTTGAAGATGGCTTAACGGACTTTAAACGTGTCAGAAATGACATTTATCATATATAGGGACTGAATCTGTAAATTCAGCAAGCTGTTTCTGATCTTAACAGCCCTCAAAAGTTGTTTAGACCTGTAACCATCTGATTCAGAGGTCAGAAGGACTAAATATGTCTTTTTATAAGATGTACGGGTTTATAAAAGGCTGTTATATGCAGATACGTACTCACAGGGACTGATATTGCACATTCTGAAACAAGTTTTGCTGGTGTGGACATGCAGGCGGGCCGCGTGAGTCTGCTGTGTTCCCTACGCGGGCCACGTGGGCTGGTCTGATGCAGAAACAGCTGGTTACAGGCTGTTTCTTGCTGGCTGATGTTCTAGATAGTTTCCAATACTCTCAAACATCAAACTAGGGACTGCCCATTGGTTTATAAAACTGGCCTACACTTGTCATGATCTGATCTCAACTCCCCGACACTTGTCGCGATCATACGAAGTCCCGAAAAGTATAAATAGGTGATGAATTCACTTGATACTTCACTTACATTCTAGATTCTGAAGCTTTCTGATCAAACTCAGGCTTTCTAATGCTCTCTAAGCTTAATTAGGACTCTTGTAAGTATTCCTAACCCCTTCTAAATCGTTCTAGCTTGGTTAATTAAGCAAAAGTCAATCCGTCGTAAATTAAGTTTGACTTTGCGATTAAATAAAATTTGCTCAATCATTTCTCGAATTGAAAGTACCTACAAGTAGGTATTTATGTGGGTAACAAACCCTTAAAAGGGTATTTTCAGATTCCCACTCTAACCATGTTAATTGTCGAGTCAAAGCATACTTTAAAAAGTCAACAGAATGATTATTTGCAAGTTTAAGCATAATTAGCAATGTAGGGTACATGCAACCTATTTAATCATTAAAATAACATGGTAATTAATGTAAGAACATGTCTCAACATGTTCAACTCGACAATTTTCAGTTTAAACCCGGATCGGACCCGAAAGTCGCATAATTTGACTTTTGTTTTGACTATCAGTTCTGATCTGTTTATGCATGTTTGAGATCTGCCTTAGAGCTTATTTTGGACCAGGTTTCATATAAGTATAACTCTCTGAGATTATGCAACTTGATTCAATACTTATCCGATTCATATGCATGTTTCCGATTTATGCTTGAATGTTGACTATTATGCCCTTTTGACTATAAAACGTGATTTTTGAAAAAGTGAAAGAGTAGAAACATTTGTTACTGATTTATAAACTTGCACCAAAAATTTGATATCAGTTTGAGGTCTAGATTAAGAGTTATGCTCATTAGCGTAAATTGAAAGCTTTATGTTAAATAAACAGCGTAATTAGCGAATAGCCTATTTAAACCCACTTTTTGATATCAAACTTTTTACCCACTGATGTTATATAATATTTTGGGATTTTTAAAGATTTTTATTTAATTTTTGGCTGAGCATAACATAGGTCTCTAAGTTTAATTCGGTTAATACCGATTTTGCCCTTTTAAGCCATAAATTGAGTTTTACAAATCCTTTTGACTCCAAACCTTTTTCTACTGATTTTATTTCATAAATAAAATATTTTGAGCATTCTGGAAATATAAAAATATCAGTTTTCTTTTAAAAACCCGGAAACGGCTCCACATCGCCTTTTAAGCGTTTTTAACGCATAGTATGTGCTATAACCATATTAAACATATAAGGTTGATACCTACTGATGTTTTTAGTATATTTTGAGATAATAACAGTAAGTACAAGTTTTTGAACTCAGGTTTCCAGTTTTGACCTTTTAAGCCCTTGTGAAATTACCAAAATACCCCTAAGGTGCATAGTTTAGTTTTAAATGATAAGTTTCACATATGGGTCATACCCTACTGTTATAACATGTTAAATTAAGTGTATTTACTGTATAAATCAGACCTATAGCTCAGATTACAAATAAACTCTTTTAATAATCTTTTAAATGACCAAAATGCCCTTATGAGGCTTAATTTGAGTTTATATCCGTTTTGGGCATAATAGAAAATATCTTACTGACATTATAACATAATTAAGGCATATTAAATCAGGGAACTTGCATGTGAATCTTATGGTTACCCGTAACGCCTTTTTTGCGTCCGGTTCGGTTTGTGTAACTAGCTCAGGTAAATACTTTTAACTTATTTTCCCTATACGGGCTTGGGTTACGGTATATGGAATACCGCTTGATCGAGCATCCAATTCTTACATATTTGGGTGGTTAATTGAATAATTTGATCGGCTCGTTTAAACAGTCTTGTTCACTTAAAGCCTTTGGGGGGTTAATGACCATGTCCCGGATATCCTCGGCATCATTTTACGAAATGGCCACGACCTGAGCACGGGGTGTAGGCGTACACCTGTCAGTGTATAACTCTATATTGTGGTGGGTCTATTGATCTTTAACCCGGACAAGATCCGGGCTACTGAGCGCACAAGTAACATGTAATTCGTTCACAAGATTATTATATTATATAATTATCCCAAGTTATAAAATGTTTTGTGCCACGTGCATTCAAACCAATTTTCAAAATGAGTCAGTTAAATTGTATTTACCAGTGTAAACTGACGTATTTTCCAAAGGGTTAAGTGCAGGTACTACACGTAATAGGCTGGCTGTCTTCTAGCGTCCACAACAAGTCTCGCAAGCTTGGGATGCCTTAAAGTCTGTTGAACAAATGATTTATTTTATTTTTTTATCCGCCTGTGGATCCTTTATATTCCGTTTGTAATGCTTGATATTACTTTATATCGGTTTGTAATATATTTATCTATTGCTTCCGCTGTGCATTTAAATATTGTGTTGTTTGACCATGATGATATCAACTACGTCACTATACTCCCCACCGGGCCCACCGGTGCCACGTGGAAAATTGGGGTGTGACATTACGCCTCTTTTACTCTCTGATCGAGGTTCTCGGCATTGAAAAATCTTCGTAAACTAAATCACACGTGTATATGTTGACATTTAAGAGATATACAGTCAAGAAAATCAAGGGCAATGGTGATATATATGCGGATTAGACACCAAAAAAAAACACTCAACAAATGGCTACAATTTAAGGAATGTGTTTAGTGACGGCATCAGATTCCTAATTGATGGAGAAAGGTCTGGTGGCAAGAAAAGCTGCTTCTAGGATGTTGTCAAGTGTTTTCGCTCGACGATTCCATTCTTTGGTAGTTGGTTTGGCCGCTGTTTCTGTAACTCGAATCCTAGCCCGGTATATCCCATTTTAATTTTACACCATTGTGAACCTTACGCCTTTTTTACTCTCTGATCGAGGTTCTCGACAATGAAAAATCTTCGTAAACTAAATCACACGCGTATATGTTGACATTTAAGAGATATACATTCAACAAAATCAAGGGCAGTGGTGATATAAATGCGGACTAGACACCAAAAAAAACACTCAACAATTGGCTACAATTTAAGGAATGTGTTTAGTGACGGCATCAGATTCCTAATTGATGGAGAAAGGTCTGGTCGCAAGAAAAGCTGCTTCTAGGAGGTTGTCAAGTGTTTTAGCTTGACGATTCCATTCTTGGGTGGTTGGTTTGGCCCTTGTTCCTGTAACTCGAATCCTAGCCCGGTATACCCCATTTTAATTTTACACTATTGTGAACCTTACGCCTTTTTTACTCTCTGATCGAGCTTCTCGACATTAAAAAATCTTCTTAAACTAAATCACACGTGTATATGTTGACATTTAAGAGATATACAGTCAACAAAATCAAGGGCAATGGTGATATACATGCGGATTAGACACCAAAAAAAACACTCAACAAATGGCTACAATTTAAGGAATGTGATTAGTCGCCGCATCAGATTCCTAATTGATGGAGAAAGGTCTGGTGGCAAGAAAAACTGCTTCTAGGAGGTTGTCAAGTGTTTTCGCTCGACGATTCCATTCTTGGGTGGTTGGTTTGGCCCTTGTTCCTGTAACTCGAATCCTAGCCCGGTATATCCCATTTTAATTTTACACCATTGTGAACCTTACGCCTTTTTTACTCTCTGATCGAGGTTCTCGGCATTGAAAAATCTTCGTAAACTAAATCACACTTGTATATGTTGACATTTATGAGATATACAGTCAAGAAAATCAAGGGCAATGGTGATATATATACTGATTAGACACTAAAAAAAACACTCAACAAATGGCTACATTTTAAGGAATGTGTTTAGTGACGGCATCAGTTTCCTAATTGATGGAGAAAGGTCTGGTGGCAAGAAAAGCTGCTTCTAGGAGGTTGTCAAGTGTTTTCGCTCGACGATTCGATTCTTGGGTTGTTGGTTTGGCCCCTGTTCCTGTAACTCGAATCCTAGCCCGGTATATCCCATTTTAATTTTACACCATTGTGAATCTTAAGCCTTTTTTACGCTCGGATCGAGTTTCTCGGCATTGAAAAATCTTTGTAAACTAAATCACACGTGTATATGTTGACATTTAAGAGATATACAGTCAAGAAAATCAAGGGCAATGGTGATATATATGCGGATTAGACGCCAAAAAAAACACTCAACAAATGGCTACAATTTAAGGAATGTGTTTAGTGACGGCATCAGATTCCTAATTGATAGAAAAAGGTCTGGTGGCAAGAAAAGCTGCTTCTAGGAGGTTTTCAAGTGTTTTCGCTCGACGATTCCATTCTTTGGTGGTTGGTTTGGCCGCTGTTTCTGTAACTCGAATCCTAGCACAGTATATCCCATTTTAATTTTACCCCATTGTGAACCTTACGCCTTTTTTACTCTCTGATCGAGGTTCTCGGCATTGAAAAATCTTCGTAAACTAAATCACACGTGTATATGCTGACATTTAAGAGATATACAGTCAAGAAAATCAAGGGCAATGGTGATATAAATGCGGATTAGACACCAAAAAAAACACTCAACAAATGGCTACAATTTAAGGAATGTGTTTAGTGACGGCATCAGATTCCTAATTGATGGAGAAAGTTCTGGTCGCAAGAAAAGCTGCTTCTAGGTGGTTGTCAAGTGTTTCCGCTTGACGATTCCGTTCTTGGGAGGTTGGTTTGGCCCTTATTCCTGTAACTCGAATCCTAGTCCGGTATATCCCATTTTAATTTTACACCATTGTGAACCTTGCGCCTTTTTTACTCTCTGATCGAGGTTCTCGGCATTAAAAAATCTTCGTAAACTAAATCACACGACTATATGTTGACATTTAAGAGATATATAGTCAACAATATCAAGGACAATGGTGATATGTATGCGGATTAGACACCAAAAAAAACACACAAAAAATGGCTACAATTTAAGGAATGTGATTAGTGGCGGCATCAGATTACTAATTGATGGAGAAAGGTCTGGTGGCAAGAAAAGATGCTTCTAGGAGGTTGTCAAGTGTTTTCGCTCGACGATTCCAATCTTGGGTGGTTGGTTTGGCCCTTGTTCCTGTAACTCGAATCCTAGCCCGGTATATCCCATTTTAATTTTACACCATTGTGAACCTTACGCCTTTTTTACTCTCTGATCGAGGTTCTCGGTATTGAAAAATATTCGTAAACTAAATCACACGTGTATATGTTGACATTTAAGAGATATACAGTCAAGAAAATCAAGGGCAATGGTGATATATATGCGGATTAGACACCAAAAAAAAGAAACACTCAACAAATGGCTACAATTTAAGGAATGTTTTTAGTGACGGCATCAGAGTCCTAATTGATGGAGAAAGGTCTGGTGGCAAGAAAAGCTACTTCTAGGAGGTTGTCAAGTATTTTCGCTCGACGATTCCATTCTTGGGTGGTTGGTTTGGCCCTTGTTCCTATAACTCGAATCCTAGCCCGGTATATCCCATTTTAATTTTACACCATTGTGAACCTTACGCCTTTTTTACTCTCTGATCGAGGTTCATGGCATTGAAAAATCTTCGTAAACTAAATCACACGTGTATATGTTGACATTTAAGAGATATACAGTCAAGAAAATCAAGGGCAATGGCGATATGTATGGGGATTAGACACAAAAAAAAACACTCAACAAATGGCTACAATTTAAGGAATGTGTTTAGTGACGGCATCAGATTCCTAATTGATAGAGAAAGGTCTGGTGGCAAGAAAAGCTGCTTCTAGGAGGTTGTCAAGTGTTTTCACTCGACGATTCCATTCTTGGGTGGTTGGTTTGGCCCTTGTTCCGGTAACTCGAATCCTAGCCCGGTATATCCCATTTTAATTTTACACCATTGTGAACCTTACGCCTTTTTTCCTCTCTGATCGAGGTCCTCGGCATTGAAAAATCTTCGTAAACTAAATCACACGTGTATATCTTGACATTTAAGAGATATACAGTCAAAAAAATCAGGGGCAATGGTGATATATATTCGGATTAGAAACAAAAAAAACAGTCAACAAATGGCTACAATTTAAGGAATGTGTTTAGTGACGGCATCAGATTCCTAATTGATGGAGAAAGGTCTGGTAGCAAGAAAAGCTGCTTCTAGAAGGTTGTTAAGTGTTTTCGCTCGACGATTCCATTCTTGGGTGGTTGGTTTGACCCTTGTTCCTGTAACTCGAATCCTAGCCCGATATATCCCATTTTAATTTTACACCATTGTGAACCTTACGCCTTTTTTACTCTCTGATCGAGGTTCTCGGCATTGAAAAATCTTCGTAAACTAAATCAAACGTGTATATGTTGACACTTAAGAGATATACAGTCAAGAAAATCAAGGGCAATGGTGATATATATGGGGATTAGACACCAAAAAAAACACTCAACAAATGGCTACAATTTAAGGAATGTGTTTAGTGACGGCATCAGATTCCTAATTGATAGAGAAAGGTCTGGTGGCAAGAAAAGCTGCTTCTAGGAGGTTGTCAAGTGTTTTCGCTCGACGATTCCATTCTTGGGTGGTTGGTTTGGCCCTTGTTCCTGTAACTCGAATCCTAGCCCGGTATATCCCATTTTAATTTTACACCATTGTGAACCTTACGCCTTTTTTACTCTCTGATTGAGGTCCTCGGCATTGAAAAATCTTCGTAAACTAAATCACACGTATATATGTTGACATTTAAGAGATATACAGTCAAAAAAATCATGGGCAATGGTGATATATATGCGGATTAGACACAAAAAAAAAACACTCAAAAAATGGCTACAATTTAAGAAATATGTTTAGTGACGGCATCAGATTCCTAATTGATGGAGAAAGGTCTGGTGGCAAGAAAAGCTGCTTCTAGTAGGTTGCCAAGTGTTTTCGCGCGACGATTCCATTCTTAGGTGGTTGGTTTGGCCCTTGTTCCTGTAACTTGAATCCTAGCCCGGTATATCCCATTTTAATTTTACACCATTGTGAACCTTACGCCTTTTTTACTCTCTGATCGAGGTCCTCGGCATTGAAAAATCTTCGTAAACTAAATCACACGTGTATATGTGGATATTTAAGAGATACACAGTCAAGAAAATCAAGTGCAATGGGGATATATATGCGGATTAGACATAAAAAAAACACTCAACAAATGGCTACAATTTAAGGAATGTGTTTAGTGACGGCATCAGATTCCTAATTGATGGAGAAAGGTCTGGTGGCAAGAAAAGCTGCTTCTAGGAGGTTGTCAAGTGTTTTCGCTCGACGATTCAATTCTTGGGTGGTTGGTTTGGCCCTTGTTCCTGTAACTCGAATCCTAGCCCGGTATATCCCATTTTAATTTTACACCATTGTGAACCTTACGCCTTTTTACACTCTGATTGAGGTTCTTGGCGTTGAAAAATCTTCGTAAACTAAATCCCACGTGTATATGTTGACATTTAAGAGATATACAGTCAAGAAAATCAAGGGCAATGGTGATATATATGCGGATTAGATACAAAAAAACACTCAACAAATGGCTACAATTTAAGGAATGTGTTAATGGGGGCATCAGATTCCTAATTGATGGAGAAAGGTCTGGTGGAAAGAAAAGCTGCTTCTAGGAGGTTGTCAAGTGTTTTTGCTCGACGATTCCACTCTTGGGTGGTTGGTTTGGCCCTTGTTCCTGTAACTCGAATCCTAGCCCGGTATATCCCATTTTAATTTTACACCATTGTGAACCTTACGCCTTTTTTACTCTCTGATCGAGGTTCTCGGCATTGAAAAATCTTCGTAAACTAAATCACACGTGTATATGTGGACATTTAAGAGATACACAGTCAAGAAAATCAAGGGCAATGGGGATATATATGCGGATTAGACATAAAAAAAAACACTCAACAAATGGCTACAATTTAAGGAATGTGTTTAGTGACGGCATCAGATTCCTAATTGATGGAGAAAGGTCTGGTGGCAAGAAAAGCTGCCTCTAGGAGGTTGTCATGTGTTTTCGCTCGACGATTCCGTTCTTGGGTGGTTGGTTTGGCCAATGTTCCTGTAACTCGAATCCTAGCCTGGTATATCCCATTTTAAATTTACACCATTGTGAACCTTATGCCCTTTTTTACTCTCTGATTGAGGTTCTCGGCATTGAAAAATCTTCGTAAACTAAATCACACGTGTATATGTTGACATTTAAGAGATATACAGTCAAGAAAATCAAGGGCAATGGTGATATATATGCGGATTAGACACAACAAAAAACACTCAACAAATTGATACAATTTAAGGAATGTGTTAATGACGGCATCAGATTCCCAATTGATGGAGAAAGGTCTGGTGGAAAGAAAAGCTGCTTCTAGGAGGTTGTCAATTGTTTTCACTCGACGATTCCATTCTTGGGTGGTTGGTTTGGCCCTTGTTCCTATAACTCGAATCCTAGCCCGGTATATCCCATTTTAATTTTACACCATTGTGAACCTTACGCCTTTTTTACTCTCTGATCGAGGTTCTCGGCATTGAAAAATCTTGGTAAACTAAATCACACGTGTATATGTTGACATTTAAGATATATACAGTCAAGAAAATCAAGGGCAATGGTGCTATATATGGTGATAAGACACCAAAAAAAACACTCAACAAATGGCTACAATTTAAGGAATGTGTTTAGTGAGGGCATCAGATTCCTAATTGATGGAGAAAGGTCTGGTGGCAAGAAAAGCTGCTTCTAGGAGGTTGTCAAGTGTTTTCGCTCGACGATTCAATTCTTGGGTGGTTGGTTTGGCCCTTGTTCCTGTAACTCGAATCCTAGCCCGGTATATCCCATTTTAATTTTACACCATTGTGAACCTTACGCCTTTTTACTCTCTGATCGAGGTTCTTGGCGTTGAAAAATCTTCGTAAACTAAATCACACGTGTATATGTTGACATTTAAGAGATATACAGTCAAGAAAATCAAGGGCAATGGTGATATATATGCGGATTAGTTACAAAAAAACACTCAACAAATGGCTACAATTTAAGGAATGTGTTAATGAGGGCATCAGATTCCTAATTGATGGAGAAAGGTCTGGTGGAAAGAAAAGCTGCTTCTAGGAGGTTGTCAAGTGTTTTTGCTCGACGATTCCACTCTTGGGTGGTTGGTTTGGCCCTTGTTCCTGTAACTCGAATCCTAGCCCGGTATATCCCATTTTAATTTTACACCATTGTGAACCTTACGCCTTTTTTACTCTCTGATCGAGGTTCTCGGCATTGAAAAATCTTCGTAAACTAAATCACACGTGTATATGTTGACATTTAAGAGATATACTGTTAAGAAAATCTAGGGCAATGGTGATATATATGCGGATTAGACACCAAAAAAAACACTCAACAAATGGCTACAATTTAAGGAATGTGTTTAGTGACGGTATCAGATTCCTAATTGATAGAGAAAGGTCTGGTGGCAAGAAAAGCTGCTTCTAGGAGGTTGTCAAGTGTTTTCACTCGACGATTCCATTCTTGGGTGGTTGGTTTGGCCCTTGTTCCTACAACTCGAATCCTAGCCCGGTATATCCCATTTAAATTTACACCATTGTGAACCTTACGCCTTTTTTCCTCTCTGATCGAGGTCCTCGGCCATGAAAAATCTTCGTAAACAATATCACACGTGTATATGTTGATATTTAAGAGATATACAGTCAAAAAAATCACGGGCAATGGTGATATATATGCGGATTAGACACAAAAAAAAAAAACACTCAACAAATGGCTACAATTTAAGGAATATGTTTAGTGACGGCATCAGATTCCTAATTGATGGAGAAAGGTCTGGTGGCAAGAAAAGCTGCTTCTTGGAGGTTGTTAAGTGTTTTCGCTCGACGATTACATTCTTGGGTGGTTGGTTTGGCCCTTGTTCCTGCAACTCGAATCCTAGCCCGGTATATCCCATTTAAATTTACACCATTGTGAACCTTACGCCTTTTTTCCTCTCTGATCGAGGTCCTCGGCCATGAAAAATCTTCGTAAACTAAATCACACGTGTATATGTTGATATTTAAGAGATATACAGTCAAAAAAATCATGGGCAATGGTGATATATATGCGGATTAGACACCAAAAAAAACACTCAACAAATGGCTACAATTTAAGGAATATGTTTAGTGACGGCATCAGATTCCTAATTGATAGAGAAAGGTCTGGTGGCAAGAAAAGCTGCTTCTAGTAGGTTGTCAAGTGTTTTCGCGCGACGATTCCATTCTTAGGTGGTTGGTTTGGCCCTTGTTCCTGTAACTCGAATCCTAGCCCGGTATATCCCATTTTAATTTTACACCATTGTGAACCTTACGCCTTTTTTACTCTCTGATCGAGGTTCTCGGCATTGAAAAATCTTCGTAAACTAAATCACATGTGTATATGTTGACAATTAAGAGATATACGGTCAAGAAAATCAAGGGAAATAGTGATATATATGCGGATTAGACACCAAAAAAAAACACTCAGCAAATGGCTACAAGTTATGGAATGTGTTTAGTGACGTCATCAGATTCGAATTGATGGAGGAAGGTCTGGTGGCAAGAAAAGCTGCTTCTAGGAGGTTGTTAAGTGTTTTCGCTCGACGATTACATTCTTGGGTGGTTGGTTTGGCTCTTGTTCCTGCAACTCGAATCCTAGCCCGGTATATCCCATTTAAATTTACACCATTGTGAACCTTACGCCTTTTTTCCTCTCTGATCGAGGTCCTCGGCCATGAAAAATCTTCGTAAACTAAATCACACGTGTATATGTTGACATTTAAGAGATATACAGTCAAAAAAATCATGGGCAACGGTGATATATATATGCGGATTAGACACAAAAAAAAACACTCAACAAATGGCTACAATTTAAGGAATATGTTTAGTGACGGCATCAGATTCCTAATTGATGGAGAAAGGTCTGGTGGCAAGAAAAGCTGCTTCTAGTAGGTTGTCAAGTGTTTTCGCGCGACGATTCCAGTCTTAGGTGGTTGGTTTGGCCCTTGTTCCTGTAACTCGAATCCTAGCCCGGTATATCCCATTTTAATTTTACACCATTGTGAAATTTACGCCTTTTTTACTCTCTGATCGAGGTTCTCGGCATTGAAAAATCTTCGTATACTAAATAACACGTGTATATGTTAACACTTAAGAGATATACAGTCAAGAAAATCAAGGGCAATGGTGATATATATGCGGATTAGAAACAAAAAAAACAGTCAACAAATGGCTACAATTTAAGGAATGGGTTTAGTGACGGCATCAGATTCCTAATTGATGGAGAAAGGTCTGGTGGCAAGAAAAGCTGCTTCTAGAAGGTTGTTAAGTGTTTTCGCTCGAAGATTCCATTCTTGGGTGGTTGGTTTGGCCCTTGTTCCTGTAACTCGAATCCTAGCCCGGTATATCCCATTTTAATTTTACACCATTGTGAACCTTACGCCTTTTTTACTCTCTGATCGAGGTTCTCGGCATTGAAAAATCTTCGTAAACTAAATCACATGTGTATATGTTGACATTTAAGAGATATACGGTCAAGAAAATCAAGGGCAATAGTGATATATATGCGGAATAGACACCAAAAAAAAAACACTCAGCAAATGGCTACAATTTATGGAATGTGTTTAGTGACGGCATCAGATTCCTAATTGATGGAGAAAGGTCTGGTGGCAAGAAAAGCTGCTTCTAGAAGGTTGTTAAGTGTTTTCGCTCGACGATTCCATTCTTGGGTGGTTGGTTTGGCCCTTGTTCCTGTAACTCGAATCCTAGCCCGGTATATCCCATTTTAATTTTACACCATTGTGAACCTTACGCCTTTTTACTCTCTGATCGAGGTTCTCGACATTGAAAAATCTTCGTAAACTAAATCACACGTGTATATGTTGACATTTAAGAGATATACAGTCCAGAAAATCAAGGGCAATGGTGATATATATGGGGATTAGACACCAAAAAAATCACTCAACAAATGGCTACAATTTAAGGAATGTGTTTAGTGGCGGCATCAGATTCCTAATTGATAGAGAAAGGTCTGGTGGCAAGAAAAGCTGCTTCTAGGAGGTTGTCAAGTGTTTTCGCTCGACGATTCCATTCTTGGGTGGTTGGTTTGGCCCTTGTTCCGGTAACTCGAATCCTAGCCCGTTATATCCCATTTTAATTTTACACCATTGTGAACCTTACGTCTTTTTTACTCTCTGATCGAGGTTCTCGGCATTGAAAAATCTTCGTAAACTAAATCACACGTTTATATGTTGACATTTAAGAGATATACAGTCAAGAAAATCAAGGGCAATGGTGATATATATGGGGATTAGACACCAAAAAAAAAACACTCAACAAATGGCTACAATTTAAGAAATGTGTTTAGTGACGGCATCAGATTCCTAATTGATAGAGAAAGGTCTGGTGGCAAGAAAAGCTGCTTCTAGGAGGTTGTCATGTGTTTTCGCTCGACGATTCCATTCTTTTGTGGTTGGTTTGGGCCTTGTTTCTGTAACTCGAATCCTAGCCCGGTATATCCCATTTTAATTTTACACCATTGTGAACCTTACGCCTATTTTACTCTCTGATCGAGGTTCTCGGCATTGAAAAATATTCGTAAACTAAATCACACGTGTATATGTTGACATTTAAGAGATATACAGTCAAGAAAATCAATGGCAATGGTGATATATATGCGGATTAGACAACAAAAAAAACACTCAACAAATGGCTACAATTTAAGGAATGTGTTTAGTGATGGCATCAGATTCCTAATTGATGGAGAAATGTCTGGTGGAACGAAAAGCTGCTTTTCGGAGGTTGTCAAGTGTTTTCGCTCGACGATCCATTCTTGGGTGGTTGGTTTGGCCCTTGTTCCTGTAACTCGAATCCTAGCCCGATATATCCCATTTTAATTTTGCACCATTATGAACCTTACGCCTTTTTTACTCTCTGATCGAGGTTCTCGGCATTGAAAAATCTTCGTAATCTAAATCACACGTGTATATGTTGACATTTAAGAGATATACAGTCAAGAAAATCAAGGGCAATGGTGATATATATGCGGATTAAACACCAAAAAAAAAACACTCAACAAATGGCTACAATTTAAGGAATGTGTTTAGTGACGACATCAGATTCCTAATTGATGAAAAAAGGTCTGGTGGCAAGAAAAGCTGCTTCTAGGAGGTTATCAAGTGTTTTCGCTTGACGATTCAATTCTTGGGAGGTTGGTTTTGGCTCTTGTTCCTGTAACTCGAATCCTAGTCCGGTATATCCAATTTTAATTTTACACCATTGTGAACCTTACGCCTTTTTTACTCTCTGATCGAGGTTCTCGGCATTGAAAAATCTTCGTAAACTAAATCACACGTGTATATGTGGACATTTAAGAGATACACAGTCAAGAAAATCAAGGGCAATGGGGATATATATGCGGATTAGACATCAAAAAAAAAAAACACTCAACAAATGGCTACAATTTAAGGAATGTGTTTAGTGACGGCATCAGATTCCTAATTGATGGAGAAAGGTCTGGTGGCAAGAAAAGCTGCCTCTAGGAGGTTGTCATGTGTTTTCGCTCGACGATTCCGTTCTTGGGTGGTTGGTTTGGCCATTGTTCCTGTAACTCGAATCCTAGCCCGGTATATCCCATTTTAAATTTACACCACTGTGAACCTTATGCCCTTTTTTACTCTCTGATTGAGGTTCTCGGCATTGAAAAATCTTCGTAAACTAAATCACACGTGTATATGTTGACATTTAAGAGATATACAGTCAAGAAAATCAAGGGCAAAGGTGATATATATGCGGATTAGACACAACAAAAAACACTCAACAAATTGCTACAATTTAAGGAATGTGTTAATGACGGCATCAGATTCCCAATTGATGGAGAAAGGTCTGGTGGAAAGAAAAGCTGCTTCTAGGAGGTTGTCAATTATTTTCACTCGACGATTCCATTCTTGGGTGGTTGGTTTGGCCCTTGTTCCTATAACTCGAATCCTAGCCCGGTATATCCCATTTTAATTTTACACCATTGTGAACCTTACGCCTTTTTTACTCTATGATCGAGGTTCTCGGCATTGAAAAATCTTGGTAAACTAAATCACATGTGTATATGTTGACATTTAAGATATATACAGTCAAGAAAATCAAGGGCAATGGTGCTATATATGGTGATAAGACACCACAAAAAACACCCAACAAATGGCTACAATTTAAGGAATGTGTTTAGTGAGGGCATCAGATTCCTAATTGATGGAGAAAGGTCTGGTGGCAAGAAAAGCTGCTTCTAGGAGGTTGTCAAGTGTTTTCGCTCGACGATTCAATTTTTGGGTGGTTGGTTTGGCCCTTGTTCCTCTAACTCGAATCCTAGCCCGGTATATCCCATTTTAATTTTACACCATTGTGAACCTTACGCCTTTTTACTCTCTGATCGAGGTTCTTGGCGTTGAAAAATCTTCGTAAACTAAATCACACGTGTATATGTTGACATTTAAGAGATATACAGTCAAGAAAATCAAGGGCAATGGTGATATATATGCGGATTAGATACAAAAAAACACTCAACAAATGGCTACAATTTAAGGAATGTGTTAATGAGGGCATCAGATTCCTAATTGATGGAGAAAGGTCTGGTGGAAAGAAAAGCTGCTTCTAGGAGGTTGTCAAGTGTTTTTGCTCGACGATTCCACTCTTGGGTGGTTGGTTTGGCCCTTGTTCCTGTAACTCGAATCCTAGCCCGGTATATCCCATTTTAATTTTACACCATTGTGAACCTTACGCCTTTTTTACTCTCTGATCGAGGTTCTCGGCATTGAAAAATCTTCGTAAACTAAATCACACGTGTATATGTTGACATTTAAGAGATATACTGTTAAGAAAATCTAGGGCAATGGTGATATATATGCGGATTAGACACCAAAAAAAACACTCAACAAATGGCTACAATTTAAGGAATGTGTTTAGTGACGGCATCAGATTCCTAATTGATGAAGAAAGGTCTGGTGGCAAGAAAAGCTGCTTCTAGGAGGTTGTCAAGTGTTTTTGCTCGACGATTCCACTCTTGGGTGGTTGGTTTGGCCCTTGTTCCTGTAACTCGAATCCTAGCCCGGTATATCCAATTTTAATTTTACACCATTGTGAACCTTACGCCTTTTTTACTCTCTGATCGAGGTTCTCGGCATTGAAAAATCTTCATATACTAAATCACACGTGTATATGTGGACATTTAAGAGGTATACAGTCAAGAAACTCAAGGGCAATGGGGATATATATGCGGATTAGACACCAAAAAAAACACTCAACAAATGGCTACAATTTAAGGAATGTGTTTAGTGACGGCATCAGATTCCTAATTGATGGAGAAAGGTCTGGTGGCAAGAAAAGCTGCCTCTAGGAGGTTGTCATGTGTTTTCGCTCGACGAATCCGTTCTTGGGTGGTTAGTTTGGCCATTGTTCCTGTTACTCGAATCCTAGCCCGGTATATCCCATTTTAATTTTACAACATTGTGAACCTTATGCCCTTTTTTACTCTCTGATCGAGGTTCTCGGCATTGAAAAATCCTCGTAAACTAAATCACACGTGTATATGTTGACATTTAAGAGATATACAGTTAAGAAAATCAAGGGCAATGGTGATATATATGCGGATTAGACACAAAAAAAAACACTCAACAAACTGCTACAATTTAAGGAATGTGTTAATGACGGCATCAGATTCCTAATTGATGGAGAAAGGTCTGGTGGAAAGAAAAGCTGCTTCTATGAGGTTGTCAAGTGTTTTCTCTCGACGATTTAATTCTTGGGTGGTTGGTTTGGCCCTTGTTCCTGTAACTCGAATCCTAGCCCGGTATATCCCATTTTAATTTTACACCATTGTGAACCTTACGCCTTTTTTACTCTCTAATCGAGGTTCTCGGCGTTGAAAAATCTTCGTAAACTAAATCACACGTGTATATGTTGACATTTAAGAGATATACAGTGAAGAAAATCAAGGGCAATGGTGATATATATGCGGATTAGATACAAAAAAAAACTCAACAAATGGCTACAATTTAAGGAATGTGTTTAGTGACGGCATCAGATTCCTAATTGATGGAGAAAGGTCTGGTGGCAAGAAAAGCTGCTTCTAGGAGGTTGTCATGTGTTTTCGCTCAACGAATCCGTTCTTGGGTGGTTAGTTTGGACATTGTTCCTGTAACTCGAATCCTAGCCCGGTATATCCCATTTTAATTTTACAACATTGTGAACCTTATGCCCTTTTTTACTCTCTGATCGAGGTTCTCGGCATTGAAAAATCCTCGTAAACTAAATCACACGTGTATATGTTGACATTTAAGAGATATACAGTTAAGAAAATCAAGGGCAATGGTGATATATATGCGGATTAGACACAAAAAAAAACACTCAACAAACTGCTACAATTTAAGGAATGTGTTAATGACGGCATCAGATTCCTAATTGATGGAGAAAGGTCTGGTGGAAAGAAAAGCTGCTTCTAGGAGGTTGTCAAGTGTTTTCGCTCGACGATTCCATTCTTGGGTGGTTGGTTTGGCCCTTATTCCTTTAACTCGAATCCTAGCCCGGTATATCCAATTTTTATTTTACACCATTGTGAACCTTACGCCTTTTGTACTCTCTGATCGAGGTTCTCGGCATTGAAAAATCTTCGTAAACTAAATCACACGTGTATATGTTGACATTTAAGAGATATACAGTAAAGAAATTCAAGGGCAATGGTAATATATATGCGGATTAGACACAAAAAAAACACTCAACAAATGGCTACAATTTAAGGAATGTGTTTAGTGACGGCATCAGATTCCTAATTGATGGAGAAAGGTCTGGTGGCAAGAAAAGCTGCTTCTAGGAGGTTGTCAAGTGTTTTCGCTCGACGATTCCATTCTTGGGTGGTTGGTTTGGCCCTTGTTCCTGTAACTCGAATCCTAGCCTGGTATATCCTATTTTAATTTTACACCATTGTGAACCTTACACCTTTTTTACAATCTGATCGAGGTTCTCGGCATTGAAAAATCTTCGTAAACTAAATCACACATGTATATGTTGACATTTAAGAGATATACAGTCAAGAAAATCAAGGGCACTGGGGATATATATGCGGATTAGACACCAAAAAAAACACTCAACAAATGGCTATAATTTAAGGAATGTGTTTAGTGACGGCATCAGATTCCTAATTGATGGAGAAAGGTCTGGTGGCAAGAAAAGCGGCTTCTAGGAGGTTGTCAAGTGTTTTCGCTCGACGATTCCATTTTTGGGTGGTTGGTTTGGCCCTTGTTCCTGTTACTCGAATCCTAGCCCGGTATATCCCATTTTAATTTTACACCATTGTGAACCTTACGCCTTTTCTACTCTCTGATCGAGGTCCTCGACATTGAAAAATCTTCGTAAACTAAATCACACGTGTATATGTTGACATTTAAGAGATATACAGTCAAGAAAATCAAGGGCAATGGTGCTATATATGGGGATTAGACACCAAAAAAAAACACTCAACAAATGGCTACAATTTAAGGAATGTGTTTAGTGACGGCATCAGATTCCTAATTGATGGAGAAAGGTCTGGTGGCAAGAAAAGCTGCTTCTTGGAGGTTGTCAAGGGTTTTCGCTCGACTATTCCATTCTTGGGTGGTTGGTTTGGCCCTTGTTCCTGTAACTCGAATCCAAGCCTGGTATATCCCATTTTAATTTTACATGTAGGTCCCGTGAGCCGTATGGATCGTAACAGAATCGTCGATCTAACCTAGAGTGCAGAATCCCCTAGATTAGATTTTACAGAAAAACGTGTAGAACACCGAAATCACTTTAAACCCGATCTTTCTTGATTATCTTCTAACGATTATAATCAATCAAGATCCTAATTCGTCCAAGCCTTTCTCTTTCACGTATTCTCTCCAAGAGTGATTAGAAGATTAACCTAAACCCTAATGCTAAGCTTTGTTTATATAGGGCAAAGCTTTGCACATGGGCTAGGTCATGGGCTAGGCCCATTTCGCCTACCATCCCCATATGTGGGTTTGGTTTGGCCCAATAACTCTTAATTAACTATTACAAAGCTAAACCCGCTAACTGTTTATCGTTTTACTAAATACAAGATATCCAAAGACCAAATCTAAGCTGTTGTCACAAATATGCACCAACAAACTCCCCCTTGACAATAGCTCGCAAAGGTAACTTCAGTCTTCAGAATCTCACAGTCTTTTGGTCTTTGGATAGCTTCAGCTTCAACAGCTTCTGTCAGCAACAGACTCCCCCCTAAGCTGATGCATCCAATCACCAAATCTTCAAAAACTTTAGCGTTTGAGTAAACTCCAGTTCAGCTTTTGAATAGCACTCTTCAAACTCTTCAACTTTGTCTGCAATGTAGAAAGGAGGTTCTACCATGCATCCAATCAAACTCTCATCTTCACAGCAACTTCTCAGCAACATACTGCTTCAATCTGTTTACTATAAAACAAACATCTCGAGAAACCATAAGAATTTTTCAACAAACGTTAAACAAATTATTATTATTCAAGAGATTAGTTAAACTGTATCACAGATTAAGCACTTTCCAAGTCAACACCAACACGCACAAATTTTAAACAAACACCTTATAACCTGCATGATTTGAAAATTTTGAACCCACTTACTAACACTGTCTCCCCCTATCGGTAACAACTCCTCCAGGAATAACAATTTTCCGTACATTAAGAAATTTAACAGAAAAAGACACTATTTTTGTATTTTTGTATTTTCTGAAAGCAAGTAAATAACAGAAAGCTATGAACACTCTATTTTTGTGAGAATCACCGGTAAGAAGATCATATTAGCACAATCAAACTGTTTCACACCATTAGATAATTCTTTATTTAAATTTTCATGAAAAGCAGTCCAAGACGATTACCAGTATGTTTGTCCACTTAAACAAAATGCATGAACATTTCAAGTACCATTACCATATGATACGTTAAGGTAATATTATTCTGATATATTAGTGTGTCCCACTTCAGGATATACCCCCGCGATCAAGGTATGCACAAATATTCATCGTAGTAGGGGAGTATACTGAATTCCTCCGTTTTGTTTTTCAACGTTTAGATAATTGGTGAACATGTCAGTACTTCCGTACAGCAAAGAGACCAAAATATCTAACGAGGGCTATGACAAATACCATTTTTTTTGTACGAATTATGCATTTTGCACTTTTTGAATGACTCTCTATGAGAGCTTCTTCATTTTCAGGGTTTTGGCATTTTTAGCTCTTTTAAGATATTCTGGGTGTGCCTAGGTCAGCATTTATCTAGATGCAGCAGAAGGACACCCCTGATATCCCCAGATGAAATAACAGTATAAAGACCCAAAACTTCAGATTTTGGCAATATATCAACGCAAGATTTAAGGTCATTAAACCATACACCACTGATGTGTTCCCCACTCATACTCAGTGCATTTAGGTTTATATCACATTGGTAAGTTGATTATTTCATGCTTTTGCCTACTGGTATATCATATGATGAAACTGCTATCACACTTAAGCATTTTAATTCTGTTGGAGTGTGACAGTCTAACTTGCTGATGTACTATCATTTCTTCTTTTTCACACAGTGAAAACTCATTTTTGATTTTCTATTTTTTTATGTTTTTGATTTTTCAATGTTTTTGAATTTTTGATTTTTTAAGAAAGCAGTAAACTATTTACAAAAATTCTTATGAAAAACCAGTTATTCAGGATTCCTCATCCCGTTGAGTTCGACTAAGTTTTCAAAGCGAGCTCTATCAAAAGCTTTAGTGTAAAGATCAGCAAGGTTATCTAGTGTATCGACTCGATGTAATTCAATGAGTCACTTTTCAGCACAATCCCGTATAAAGTGATGACGTGTATCAATATGTTTAGTTCTACTGTGCTTTACGGGATTGTTTGTGATTGATATAGTGGCATTATTATCTATCATAATAGGAGTACGAGTGAAATCCAAACCGTAATCGCGCATCCGCTGTTGAATCCAGAGAACCTGAGAGCAACAGCTACCCGCAACAATATATTCAGCTTCACACGTAGATGTAGACACACAGGATTGCTTCTTGCATTGCCAAGACACGATCTTGCCTCCTAAGAACTGACAACCACCTGTTGTAGAATTCCTGTTTGATTTGGATCCTCCAAAGTCTGAATCAGTGTAAGCAACGAACCTCAAATCACTATCAGCTAGATACCACAACCCAAGTTTAGGTTTCCCCTTCAAGTAACGAAGAATACGCTTCACTGCTTTCATGTGTGACTCTTTCGGATTCGCCTGATATCTGGCACACAAGCATACGGCAAACATGATGTCAGGTCTTGAAGCAGTCAAGTACATTAGAGAAGCAATCATTGCCCTGTATTGAGTAGGATCAACATCTTCAGTGCTTTCATGATCTGGGCCGAGATTGTGATTTTCTCAAATGGGTGTGTTGAAAGTAGAGCAATCATTCATTTTGAACCGATCCAAAATGTCATACACATACTTCGTTTGATGAATAAACATCCCATCCTCCTTCTGTTCAACTTGTAATCCCAGAAAGTAAGACAGCTCACCCATAGCGCTCATTTCAAACTTGCTCTTCATCACCTGTTCAAACTCCTTACACATGTTCTCATCAGATGACCCAAAGATGATGTCATCCACGTACACCTGTACTAGCAGAAAATCTTCCTTCTTCCTCTTTATGAACAGTGTACTGTCAATCTGACCTCTTTCAAAACCGTTATTAATCAGATGTGTAGACAGTGTCTCGTACCACGCCCTGGGAGCTTGATGTAACCCATACAAAGCCTTATCAAGTTTGTACACTCGATCTGGATAGTCTGGATCAACGAACCCATCTGGCTGTGAGACATACACCACTTCTTGGACTTTTCCGTAAAGAAATGCACTCTTCACGTCTAGTTGAAAAACTTTAAAGCCCTTGAAAGAAACGAAAGCCAGAAACAAACGAATTGCCTCCAACCTTGCCACTGGTGCAAACACCTCATTGTAATCTATCCCTTCTTGCTAATTAAAACCTTTAACAACCAACCGAGCCTTGTTACGTGTTACAATCCCTCTATCATCCTTCTTGCACTTAAATACCCACTTGGTGCCAATCTCTCTTTCACCTTTAGGAAGGTCTACTAACTCCCAAACCTTCAACTTCGCAAACTGGGCCAATTCTTCTTGCATAGCTTCAACCCATGAATTGTCTTTAAGAGCCATATGAATGTTCTTCGGCTCCTCTTGGGAAATAAAGCAACTATACAAGCACTCATTCACTATCCCAGTCTTTTCAATCGACACAAATAACCCAGAATTCGATTCTATGCTTCTTCTCGTCTGAACACCTGCAGTAGGATCTCCAAGTATCATGTCAACTGGATGATCTCTATTTGCTCGTGTAGTAGCAACCGCATCGACTTCTAGATTATCACCCAGGTTTGATCCAACCTCCCCCTGAATATTCTGATTTGCAAACGGATTAACAAACTCCTCCCCCTGAATGGGTTCAGGTTCACTATCGCTTGAATCACGATCAGCAGCACCTTGAGAAGTTTCCGGAGCATCTGACATATCAACATTCGATATAGGCATAAAATCGCCTTCATCGTCTTCACCAATCACTGTTTGAATCAACTAAGAATCATCTGCATCAGAAACCTCAAGAATATTAAATGATTTAAACACACTTTCATAATCATATAATATAGCAGGACCACTCGTTGATTGTTGAGGTTTGTAGGAAGTAATTTCCACATTAAAAACAACCTCAATTTTACCAGTTTTGAGATTAAAAACCCTTTTATTCGGTGTGCCAGGCACGTAACCTAGAAAGTAGCCTTCGTCAGCCACCTCACCGAATTTTTGTTTATCTTTGTTTCGCACAATGGTGCACGGTAATCCAAATGGTTCAAAGCCTGTTAAGTTTGGTTTTTCGTTAAACATCAACTCATGACAAGTTTTGTTAAAACGTTTAACGGTTAAAACTTTGTTTATGACGTAGCAAGCTGTATTCACAGCTTCTCCCCAGAAAAGAACTGGTAGCTTTGAATCTGAAAGCATAGTCCTAGCGGCTTCAATCAACGTCCTGTTCTTCCTCTCAGCGACTCCATTCTGTTGAGGAGTGTAAGGAGCAGAATATTGATGTTCTATTCCCTTTCTAAGACAGTAGAGATCCAGAATCCGATTCTTGAACTCCGTGCCATTATCACTCCTTATCCTCTTAATCCTTGCATCATGGACGTTTTCCAATTTCGTAAAAAGATCTATCAGCATCTCAGCTGTCTCATCTTTTGTACCTAAAAAGAAAACCCATGAATAACGTGAGTAATCATCAGTGACAACAAGACAGTAGTACTTTCCACCTATGCTCCTCATGTTCACTGGACCGAATAAATCCATGTGAAGTAATTCATAAGGGGCATCTATGGAATTTACTGTTTTAGACTTATGAGGTTTCTTGTGTTGTTTTCCCTTTTGACATGGAAGACATTTATCTTCCACTTGAAACCTCAGCAATGGAACCCCTTTCACTAGCTCATTTTTAATGATATAATTCATTTTGCGGTAGTGAATATGGGCCATGCGTCTGTGCCACAACATAGATTCAGCTTCAGATGCTTTTGACAGTAAACACGCCACCGCAGCAGTTGGATCCTTGGCACCCATGTCCATGACATAAGTATCATTTTTCCTTGGTGCACGCATTACTATCCAATCGTCCGGAATGACCAAACCCGGTTTCAACACCAATGCCTCAGTATTAGTAAAGTGGACTGAGTGACCCTTGTCGCAGACTTGTGACACGCTCATCAGATTGTGTTTAAGATGCTCAACATAGTTCACTTTGTCCAAAGTGATCTTCCCATTCGTCACTTTTCCTTGTCCAGTTATCCTACCACCTTTAGCACCAGCAAAATTAACATGTCCACCATCATATTCTTCAAATTCAGAAAACAACCTCGCATCCCCCGTCATGTGCCTGGAGCAGCCACTATCAACATACCACAAGTTGATAATCCTCCTTAGCAGCTCCAGCACACACCAACCAAAAGATTAGTTAGATTGGGGGACCCAAGCCTTAATGGTCTTGGGTCGTCCAAATTCACCAACTACTTGAACATCCATCCAGTATCCATCACTCCTAACAGGAGTCTTGGATCTTGGATCTGTTGATGGAAATGGGGTATGACTTCCATAAGGTCTCTGGTCCTGAGGGTACCTATTTATGTTTGTACTATGTGACCTTTGAAAATTTTGATTTTGATTCCAAGAACCTTGATTGTAATTTCTAAAGCCATTGTTATAAAAAGTTCGACCACCATTATTTTGGTATCGATTTTGATATTGACCTTGACTTCTGAAATTATTTGTGTTTTGATTGTTCATTCTTGGTGAACTACTTCTAGGTCGTTCATATCTGCCTGATGTAGATTCAGGCTGAATTCTTGGTTGATTTCTTTGAAAACGAGGAACTTGAGGAGTTCCTTTTTCAGCCTTATCTACACCACCTGCAACACCCTGTTGTTGCTTTGGAGTAGATTTCTTTGGAGAATTGGAGACTTTCTCCTCAATATCACCTTTCTTCTCTGGTGATTTCCCTCTTTGTTTCTCAATAACTTGTGCTTTAACCTTTTTGTTAGGACAGCAGCTAGCTACATGTCCCTTTGTGTGACATTTGAAGCATGATCTCTTTTTCGAAGACTTCTCAGCTGAAGCCTTTGAACTAGATTCTAGTTTTGATGATGATGCCTTAGAAGGATTTGGTTCAGTTTTCTTAGTTTCAAGATTTTCTATGTTTTTGTTTTTAGCAAACTCTAAATTTGATTCATTTTCAATAACAGCTGTTTCATTTTTCATGTCACTTCCTTGAACAAAATTAGCCTTTTTAACAAAAGTTGGATTTTTATTCGTAGGATTTGAATTTTTCTTTTTCAAAACAGGTTTGCTGTTATTATCCTTCTTAGCATCATTATTTTCAGACACATCACCTTGACTAGATGTGAAACTACTTGGTGATGTTGACAGAAAGTCTGTGAACTCATCTTCATCAGGTAAGAAAGAATGGTCATGACTAAGAGGAGGTGGGACTTCATTAAAGCCCTTGAATCCCACACTGGTCTTGTCATTACTCTTCTTTAACCCACCCATCATGTGTTTCATAACAAAAGTAGAATCCCTGAATTGACCTAATTTCTTTTCAAGTTCAACAATTTTGAGTTGTGCATCTGACAACTCTTTGCATTTTTCAGAAATCTCTTTTGTTTTCTCAGCCATCATGTCATGAGCTAAGTCTATGACTTGAAGTTTTTCGTTTAGTTTGCTGGTTAAAACTTCAATTTCAGCCTCATAGCCTTTTATCTTTTTCAAATATGATGACTCATTTCTTTTAGCAAAGAAATTTGATTCTTTTACGTTAGATATTTCGCTCACCAGACTTTTGTTTTGAGTTGACAACCTGTCAACTTCACCTTGTAATTCACGACACTTTAAACAAACAGAAGTAGCAGAGTTACTTACCTCTCCTGTCGATTTGTCTGAGTTGGCCATAAGAGCAGCAAGTTGAGCTCCCATTCTTTTGATGATTTCATCTTTCGCTTCATCTTCACTTTCATGCTCAGACTTGGGTTTTTCTTTTTCAGCATCTGTTGTCTGATCAGCCTTATCTGCCTCTGCTTCACTTTTCTTCTCAACCTTAGCATCATCTACTGTAGCTTCACCTTCATCAACTGGCACAATTTCTGCCATGAATGCCTGAGTGACATTCTCATCATTTTCCAAGTGAATACTCCAGTCATACGAACCCTCTCTTGCAGTAGAGATCAACGCCCTTGAGTTATAGTTGTTTGATGAACTTCTATTGTTTGAACTCTGACTCGAAGTCTCATGCTTTTGTTTCTGACATTCCCTAGCGAAATGACCATAACTTTGACAGTTAAAGCACCTGACTTTGGCCTTGTCAAATCCAACGCTCTTTCCTACAAACTTCCTTCCAGTTCTGTTCATAAACCTCTTCACACGTCTTGAAATCATGGCCATCTGCCATTGCAAATCCATCTCTTCTAGATCATCAGGGTCAATCTGATCATAATCTTCATCTAAAGTGGCAGGATCAGATATCTTCCCCTGAATGTAGTTCTCATAAGACGCAACAAACGAAGCAAGTAGAGCAAGATGTTCTTCAGCAGACTTCACACTCATTGGCATCGACTTTGTACTACTACTTTGCTTAGCAGCTGATGATCTTATAACTCCTGTTGATCCTCCTGAAGCAGCTACAAAACACACATCACCATCCTCATTTACTGTGACCTGCTCATTATCACACGAAAGAAGGTAATGAGCAGGTCACAGTAAATGAGGATCATGAGAGTGTAGATATCCTCTAGCATCAAACACTCTTCTCTAGCGCATCCCACATTTCCTTTGAAGTAGTATACTTCTTAAAGGTATGTTTGATGCCATCAGGTAAAGACATCTTAATGGCAGCCAAGGCTCTCTTTTCAGCCTCATACATTTTCTTTTGTTCGGCATCCATATCAACATAAGCAGTTATACGTTGTCTTCCCTCAAACTCATGAGTTGGGTTCACATATCCATCGTCTATACATATCCACATACGAGTGTCCTGGTATTCAACAAAGGATTGAAACCTATCCTTCCATGTCAAGTAGTTCTCCACCTTCATCATCTTAGGTGGTTTGTTCGTTGTGCCTACCTCATGTTCCATTCTCAAAAGCTCATTCAACTTAGACATGTTCGACATCTTAAGTTAATCAGACTGGTAAAACCGTACAAATTTTAGTCCGAAACCTGTTTTTACCAAGTTATACCGTTAGATTCGTCTCGAGATTACGATTCCAATGATATATAATGTCGAAAACCTATTTCGGGTTTTTCCAGAGTGTTTTTTTTGTCCTAAAAATCCAAGGATTCCAACGGTGCGAACGGTTTCCTTAGATTAGTTACGGATGATTTTCTAAATGCGAAACAGTGAAATTTTCCTTACACGAGCCAAGAAAAATTCCACCCCTTCCGAAATGGTCAGAAAAGGTCCGAAATGGTTAATGGTTATCCGTAATGGTCCGAAATGGTTATGTTTATCCGAAATGGTCAGTGTTGATCCGAAATGACCACCTTCCAGTCCGAAATGCACTACTCTGATCCGAAATGATACTTTCTGGTCCGAAATCAATCACCTTCTGATCCGAAATCAACTATATAATCCGGAATGCAAGTCACTTTTGTCCGAAATGCAAGTTTTTGATCCGAAATTCAAGTCTGAAGATCCGAAATGCAATCAGAAGTTCCGAAATGGTCCGAAATTGCTTGTTTCTGGTCCGAAATTGATGCTGTTTTGTCCGAAATCCATGCTGTTAATCCGAAACTGATGCTGTTTAATCCGAAATGACATATTTCTTGTCCGAAATCAATCTGAAATGCAATATTCCTATTCGAAATCCTTGAATTTTGTCCGAAATCAGCAGCAAACCCTAGAACAGCCTCCAAAACGCGGCCAAAACTTCGATTTTCTGCAGAAAACGATTCTGAACCGAGCAAATTAAGAGCCTAATGCTCTGATACCAATTGTAGGTCCCGTGAGCCGTATGGATCGTAACAGAATCGTCGATCTAACCTAGAGTGCGGAATCCCCTAGATCAGATTTTACAGAAAAACGTGTAGAACACCGAAATCACTTTAAACCTGATCTTTATTGATTATCTTCTAACGATTACAAGCAATAAAGATCCTAATTCGTCCAAGCCTTTCTCTTTCACGTATTCTCTCCAAGAGTGATTAGAAGATTAACCTAAACCCTAATGCTAAGCTTTGTTTATATAGGGCAAAGCTTTGCACATGGGCTAGGTCATGGGCTAGGCCCATTTCGCCTACCATCCCCATATGTGGGTTTGGTTTGGCCCAATCACTCTTAATTAACTATTACAAAGCTAAACCCGCTAACTGTTTATCGTTTTACTAAATACAAGATATCCAAAGACCAAATCTAAGCTGTTGTCACAAATATGCACCAACATTACACCATTGTGAACCTTACGCTTTTTTACTCTCTGATTGAGATTCTTGACATTGAAAAATCTTCGTAAACTAAATCACACGTGTATATGTTGACATTTAAGAGATATACAGTCAAGAAAATCAAGGGCAATGGTGATATATATGCGGATTAGACACAAAAAAAAACACTCAACAAATGGCTACAATTTAAGGAATGCGTTTAGTGACGGCATCAGATTCCTAATTGATGGAGAAAGGTCTGGTGGCAAGAAAAGCTGCCTCTAGGAGGTTGTCATGTGTTTTCGCTCGACGATTCCATTCTTGGGTGGTTGGTTTGGTCCTTGTTCCTGTAACTCGAATCCTAGCCCGGTAACCTTATGCCATTTTTACTCTCTGATCGAGATTCTCGGCATTGAAAAATCTTCGTAAACTAAATCACACGTGTATATGTTGACATTTAAGAGATATAAAGTCAAGAAATTCAAGGGCAATGGTGATATATATGCCGATTAGACACAAAAAAAAAACACTTAACAAATGGCTACAATTTAAGGAATGTGTTTAGTGATGGCATCAGATTCCTAATTGATGGAGAAAGGTCTGGTGGCAAGAAAAGCTGCTTCTAGGAGGTTGTCAAGTGTTTTCGCTCGACGATTCCATTCTTGGGTGGTTGGTTTGGCCCTTGTTCCTGTAACTCGAATCCTAGCCCTGTATATCCCATTTTAATTTTACACCATTGTGAACCTTACGCCTTTTTTACAATCTGATCGAGGTTCTCGGCATTGAAAAATCTTCGTAAACTAAATCACACATGTATATGTTGACATTTAAGAGATATACAGTCAAGAAAATCAAGGGCAATGGTGATATATATGCGGATTAGACACCAAAAAAACACTCAACAAATGGCTACAATTTAAGGAATGTGTTTAGTGATGGCATCAGATTCCTAATCGATGGAGAAAGGGCTGGTGGCAAGAAAAGCTGCTTCTAGGAGGTTGTCAAGTGTTTTCGCTCGACGATTCCATTCTTTGGTGGTTGGTTTGGCCCTTGTTCCTGTTACTCGAATCCTAGCCCGGTATATCCCATTTTAATTTTACACCATTGTGAACCTTACGCCTTTTTTACTCTCTGATCGAGGTCCTCAGCATTGAAAAATCTTTGAAAACTAAATCACACGTGTATATATTGACATTTAAGAGATTTACAGTCAAGAAAATCAAGGGCAATGGTGATATATATGGGGATTAGACACCAAAAAAAACACTCAACAAATGGCTACAATTTAAGGAATGTGTTTAGTGATGGGATCAGATTCCTAATTGATGGAGAAAGGTCTGGTGGCAAGAAAAGCTGCTTCTAGAAGGTTGTCAAGTGTTTTCGCTCGACGATTCCATTCTTGGGTGGTGGTTTGGCCCTTGTTCCTGTAACTCGAATCCAAGCCTGGTATATCCCATTTTAATTTTACATGTAGGTCCCGTGAGCCGTATGGATCGTAACAGAATCGTCGATCTAACCTAGAGTGCGGAATCCCCTAGATCAGATTTTACAGAAAAACGTGTAGAACACCGAAATCACTTTAAACCCGATCTTTATTGATTATCTTCTAACGATTACAATCAATCAAGATCCTAATTCGTCAAAGCCTTTCTCTTTCACGTATTCTCTCCAAGAGTGATTAGAAGATTAACCTAAACCCTAATGCTAAGCTTTGTTTATATAGGGCAAAGCTTTGCACATGGGCTAGGTCATGGGCTTGGCCCATTTCGCCTACCATCCCCATATGTGGGTTTAGTTTGGCCCAAGCACTCTTAATTAACTATTACAAAGCTAAACCCGCTAACTGTTTATCGTTTTACTAAATACAAGATATCCAAAGACCAAATCTAAGCTGTTGTCACAAAGATGCACCAACATTACACCATTGTGAACCTTACGCCTTTTTACTCTATGATTGAGATTCTTGACATTGAAAAATCTTCGTAAACTAAATCACACGTGTATATGTTGACATTTAAGAGATATACAGTCAGGAAAATCAAGGGCAATGGTGATATATATGCAGATTAGACACAAAAAAAAACACTAAACAAATGGCTACAATTTAAGGAATGCGTTTAGTGACGGCATCAGATTCCTAATTGATGGAGAAAGGTCTGGTGGCAAGAAAAGTTGCCTCTAGGAGGTTGTCATGTGTTTTTGCTCGACGATTCCATTCTTGGGTGGTTGGTTTGGTCCTTGTTCCTGTAACTCGAATCCTAGCCCGGTAACCTTATGCCATTTTTACTCTCTGATCGAGGTTCTCGACATTGAAAAATTTTCGTAAACTAAATCACACGTGTATATGTTGACATTTAAGAGATATAAAGTCAAGAAATTCAAGGGCAATGGTGATATATATGCGGATTAGACAAAAAAAAAACACTCAACAAATGGCTACAATTTAAGGAATGTGTTTAGTGACGGCATCCGATTCCTAATTGATGGAGAAAGGTCTGGTGGCAAGAAAAGCTGCTTCTAGGAGGTTGTCAAGTTTTTCGCACGACGATTCCATTCTTTGGTGGTTGGTTTGGCCCTTGTTCCTGTTACTCGAATCCTAGCCCCGTATATCCCATTTTAATTTTACACCATTGTGAACCTTACGCCTTTTTTACTCTCTGATCGAGGTCCTCGGCATTGAAAAATCTTCGAAAACTAAATCACACGTGTATATATTGACATTTAAGAGATATACAATCAAGAAAACCAAGGGCAACGGTGATATATATGGGGATTAGACACCAAAAAAAACACTCAACAAATGGCTACAATTTAAGGAATGTGTTTAGTGATGGGATCAGATTCCTAATTGATGGAGAAAGGTCTGGTGGCAAGAAAAGCTGCTTCTAGAAGGTTGTCAAGTGTTTTCGCTCGACGATTCCATTCTTGGGTGGTGGTTTGGCCCTTGTTCCTGTAACTCGAATCCAAGCCTGGTATATCCCATTTTAATTTTACATGTAGGTCCCGTGAGCCGTATGGATCGTAACAGAATCGTCGATCTAACCTAGAGTGCGGAATCCCCTAGATCAGATTTTACAGAAAAACGTGTAGAACACCGAAATCACTTTAAACCCGATCTTTATTGATTATCTTCTAACGATTACAATCAATCAAGATCCTAATTCGTCAAAGCCTTTCTCTTTCACGTATTCTCTCCAAGAGTGATTAGAAGATTAACCTAAACCCTAATGCTAAGCTTTGTTTATATAGGGCAAAGCTTTGCACATGGGCTAGGTCATGGGCTTGGCCCATTTCGCCTACCATCCCCATATGTGGGTTTAGTTTGGCCCAAGCACTCTTAATTAACTATTACAAAGCTAAACCCGCTAACTGTTTATCGTTTTACTAAATACAAGATATCCAAAGACCAAATCTAAGCTGTTGTCACAAATATGCACCAACATTACACCATTGTGAACCTTACGCCTTTTTACTCTATGATTGAGATTCTTGACATTGAAAAATCTTCGTAAACTAAATCACACGTGTATATGTTGACATTTAAGAGATATACAGTCAGGAAAATCAAGGGCAATGGTGATATATATGCAGATTAGACACAAAAAAAACACTAAACAAATGGCTACAATTTAAGGAATGCGTTTAGTGACGGCATCAGATTCCTAATTGATGGAGAAAGGTCTGGTGGCAAGAAAAGTTGCCTCTAGGAGGTTGTCATGTGTTTTTGCTCGACGATTCCATTCTTGGGTGGTTGGTTTGGTCCTTGTTCCTGTAACTCGAATCCTAGCCCGGTAACCTTATGCCATTTTTACTCTCTGATCGAGGTTCTCGACATTGAAAAATTTTCGTAAACTAAATCACACGTGTATATGTTGACATTTAAGAGATATAAAGTCAAGAAATTCAAGGGCAATGGTGATATATATGCGGATTAGACAAAAAAAAAACACTCAACAAATGGCTACAATTTAAGGAATGTGTTTAGTGACGGCATCCGATTCCTAATTGATGGAGAAAGGTCTGGTGGCAAGAAAAGCTGCTTCTACGAGGTTGTCAAGTTTTTCGCACGACGATTCCATTCTTTGGTGGTTGGTTTGGCCCTTGTTCCTGTTACTCGAATCCTAGCCCCGTATATCCCATTTTAATTTTACACCATTGTGAACCTTACGCCTTTTTTACTCTCTGATCGAGGTCCTCGGCATTGAAAAATCTTCGAAAACTAAATCACACGTGTATATATTGACATTTAAGAGATATACAATCAAGAAAACCAAGGGCAACGGTGATATATATGGGGATTAGACACCAAAAAAAACACTCAACAAATGGCTACAATTTAAGGAATGTGTTTAGTGATGGGATCAGATTCCTAATTGATGGAGAAAGGTCTGGTGGCAAGAAAAGCTGCTTCTAGAAGGTTGTCAAGTGTTTTCGCTCGACGATTCCATTCTTGGGTGGTGGTTTGGCCCTTGTTCCTGTAACTCGAATCCTAGCCCGGTATATCCCATTTTAATTTTACACCATTGTGAACCTTACGCCTTTTTTACTCTCTGATCGAGGTTTTCGGCATTGAAAAATATTCGTAAACTAAATCACACGTGTATATGTTGACATTTAAGAGATATACAGTCAAGAAAATCAAGGGCAATGGTGATATTTATGCGGATAAGACACCAAAGAAAAACACTCAACAAATGGCTACAATTTAAGGAATGTGTTTAGTGACGGCATCAGATTCCTAATTGATGGAGAAAGGTCTGGTGGCAAGAAAAGCTGCTTCTAGGAATTTGTCAAGTGTTTTCGCTTGACGATTCCATTCTTGGGTGGTTGGTTTGGCCCTTGTTCATGTAACTCGAATCCTAACCCGGTATATCCCATTTTAATTTTACACCATTGTGAACCATACGCCTTTTTTACTCTCTGATCGAGGTTCTCGGCATTGAAAAGTCTTCGTAAACTAAATCACCCGGGAATATGTTGACATTTAAGAGATATACAGTCAAGAAAATCAAGGGGAATGGTGATATATATGCGGATTAGACACACAAAAAAACACTCAACAAAATGGCTACAATTTAAGGAATGCGTTTAGTGACGGCATCAGATTCCTAATTGATGGAGAAAGGTCTGGTGGCAAGAAAAGCAGCTTCTAGGAAGTTGTCAAGTGTTTTCGCTCGATGATTCCATTCTTGGGTGGTTGGTTTGGCCCTTATTCCTGTAACTCGAATCCTAGCCCGATATATCCCATTTTAATTTTTCACCATTGTGAACTTTACGCCTTTTTTACTCTCTGATCGAGGTTCTCGGCATTGAAAAATCTTCGTAAACTAAATCACACGTGTATATGTTGACATTTAAGAGATATACAATCAAGAAAATCAAGGGCAACGGAGATATATATGCGGAGTAGACACCAAAAAAAACACTCAACAAATGGCTACAATTTAAGGAATGTGTTTAGTGACGGCATCAAATTCCTAATTGATGGAGAAAGGTCTGGTGGCAAGAAAAGTTGCTGCTAGGAGGTTGTCAAGTGTTTTCGGTTGTCAAGTGTTTTCGCTCGACGATTCCATTCTTGTGTGGTTGGTTTGGCCCTTGTTCCTGTAACTCGAATCCTAGTCGGGTATATCCCATTTTAATTTTACACCATTGTGAACCTTACACCTTTTTTACTCTCTGGTCGAGGTTCTCGGCATTGAAAAATCTTCGTAAACTAAATCACACGTGTATATGTTGACATTTAAGAGATATACAGACAAGAAAAAAAGGGTAATGGTGATATATATGCAGATTAGACACCAAAAATAAACACGAAACAAATGGCTACAATTTAAGGAATGTGTTTAGTGACGGCATCAGATTCCTAATTGATGGAGAAAAGTTTGGTGGGAAGAAAAGCTGCTTCTAGGAGGTTGTTAAGTGTTTTCGCTCGACGATTCCATTCTTGTGTGGTTGGTTTGGCTCTTGTTCCTGTAACTCGAATCCTAGCCCGGTATACCCAATTTTAATTTTACAACATTGTGAACCTTACGCCTTTTTTACTCTCTGATTGGGGTTCTCGGAATTGAAAAATCTTCGTAAACAAAATCACACGTGTATATGTTGACATTTAAGAGATATACAGTCAAGAAAATCAAGGGCAACGGTGATATATATGGGGATTAGACACCAAAAAAAACACTCAACAAATGGCTACAATTTAAGGAATGTGTTTAGTGATGGGATCAGTTCCTAATTGATGGAGAAAGGTCTGGTGGCAAGAAAAGCTGCTTCTAGAAGGTTGTCAAGTGTTTTCGCTCGACGATTCCATTCTTGGGTGGTGGTTTGGCCCTTGTTCCTGTAACACGAATCCTAGCCTGGTATATCCCATTTTAATTTTACACCATTGTGAACCTTACGCCTTTTTCACTCTCTGATCGAGGTTTTCGGCATTGAAAAATATTCGTAAACTAAATCACACGTGTATATGTTGACATTTAAGAGATATACAGTCAAGAAAATCAAGGGCAATGGTGATATTTATGCGGATAAGACACCAAAGAAAAACACTCAACAAATGGCTACAATTTAAGGAATGTGTTTAGTGACGGCATCAGATTCCTAATTGATGGAGAAAGGTCTGGTGGCAAGAAAAGCTGCTTCTAGGAATTTGTCAAGTGTTTTTGCTTGACGATTCCATTCTTGGGTGGTTGGTTTGGCCCTTGTTCATGTAACTCGAATCCTAACCCGGTATATCCCATTTTAATTTTACACCATTGTGAACCTTACGCCTTTTTTACTCTCTGATCGAGGTTCTCGGCATTGAAAAGTCTTCGTAAACTAAATCACCCGGGAATATGTTGACATTTAAGAGATATACAGTCAAGAAAATCAAGGGGAATGGTGATATATATGCGGATTAGACACACAAAAAAACACTCAACAAAATGGCTACAATTTAAGGAATGCGTTTAGTGACGGCATCAGATTCCTAATTGATGGAGAAAGGTCTGGTGGCAAGAAAAGCAGCTTCTAGGAGGTTGTCAAGTGTTTTCGCTCGATGATTCCATTCTAGGGTGGTTGGTTTGGCCCTTATTCCTGTAACTCGAATCCTAGCCCGGTATATCCCATTTTAATTTTTCACCATTGTGAACCTTACGCCTTTTTTACTCTCTGATCGAGGTTCTCGGCATTGAAAAATCTTCGTAAACTAAATCACACGTGTATATGTTGACATTTAAGAGATATACAATCAAGAAAATCAAGGGCAACGGAGATATATATGCGGAGTAGACACCAAAAAAAAACACTCAACAAATGGCTACAATTTAAGGAATGTGTTTAGTGACGGCATCAAATTCCTAATTGATGGAGAAAGGTCTGGTGGCAAGAAAAGCTGCTGCTAGGAGGTTGTCAAGTGTTTTCGGTTGTCAAGTGTTTTCGCTCGACGATTCCATTCTTGTGTGGTTGGTTTGGCCCTTGTTCCTGTAACTCGAATCCTAGTCGGGTATATCCCATTTTAATTTTACACCATTGTGAACCTTACACCTTTTTTACTCTCTGGTCGAGGTTCTCGGCATTGAAAAATCTTCGTAAACTAAATCACACGTGTATATGTTGACATTTAAGAGATATACAGTCAAGAAAAAAGGGTAATGGTGATATATATGCAGATTAGACACCAAAAATAAACACGAAACAATTGGCTACAATTTAAGGAATGTGTTTAATGACGGCATCAGATTCCTAATTGATGGAGAAAAGTTTGGTGGGAAGAAAAGCTGCTTCTAGCAGGTTGTCAAGTGTTTTCGCTCGACGATTCCATTCTTGTGTGGTTGGTTTGGCTCTTGTTCCTGTAACTCGAATCCTAGCCCCGTATATGCCATTTTAAATTTACACCATTGTGAACCTTACGCCTTTTTTACTCTCAGATCGAGGTTCTCGGAATTGAAAAATCTTCGTAAACAAAATCACACGTGTATATGTTGACATTTAAGAGATATACAGTCAAGAAAATCAAGGGCAACGGTGATATATATGGGGATTAGACACCAAAAAAAACACTCAACAAATGGCTACAATTTAAGGAATGTGTTTAGTGATGGGATCAGTTCCTAATTGATGGAGAAAGGTCTGGTGGCAAGAAAAGCTGCTTCTAGAAGGTTGTCAAGTGTTTTCGCTCGACGATTCCATTCTTGGGTGGTGGTTTGGCCCTTGTTCCTGTAACACGAATCCTAGCCTGGTATATCCCATTTTAATTTTACACCATTGTGAACCTTACGCCTTTTTTACTCTCTGATCGAGGTTCTCGGCATTGAAAAATCTTCGTAAACTAAATCACACGTGTATATGTTGACATTTAAGAGATATACAGTCAAGAAAATCAAGGGCAATGGTGATATATATGCTGATTAGACACCGAAAAAAAAAACTCAACAAATGGCTACAATTTAAGGAATGTGTTTAGTGACGGCATCAGATTCCTAATTGATGGAGAAAGGTCTGGTGGCAAGAAAAGCTGCTTCTAGGAGGTTGTCAAGTGTTTTCGCTCGACGATTCCATTCTTGGATGGTTTGTTTGGCCCTTGTTCCTGTAACTCGAATCCTAGCCCGGTATATCCCGTTTTAATTTTACACCATTGTGAACCTTACGCCTTTTTTACTCTCTGATCGAGGTTCTCGGCATTGAAAAATTTTCATAAACTAAATCACACATGTATATGTTGACATTTAAGAGATATACAGTCAAGAAAATCAAGGGCAATGGTGATATATATATAGATTAGACACCAAAAAATAAACACTCAAAAAATTGCTACAATTTAAGGAATACGTTTAGTGATGGCATCAGATTCCTAATTGATGGAGAAAGGTCTGGTGGCAAGAAAAGCTGCTTCTAGGAGGCTGTCAAGTCTTTTCGCTCGACGATTCCATTCTTGGGTGGTTTGTTTGGCCGTTGTTCCTGTAACTCGAATCCTAGCCCGGTATATCCCATTTTAATTTTACACCATTGTTAACCTTACGCCTTTTTTACTCCCTGATCGAAGTTCTCGGCATTGAAAAATCTTCGTGAACTAAATCACACGTGTATATGTTGACATTTAAGAGATATACAGTCAAGAAAATCAAGGGCAATGGTGATATATATGCAGATTAGACACCAAAAAATAAACACTCAAAAAATGGCTTCAATTTAAGGAATGTGTTTAGTGACGGCATCAGATTCCTAATTGATGGAGAAAGGTCTGGTGGCAAGAAAAGTTGCTTCTAGGAGGTTGTCAAGTGTTTTCGCTCTACGATTCCATTCTTGGGTGGTTGGTTTGGCCCTTGTTCCTGTAACTCGAATCCTAGCCCGGTATATCCCATTTTAATTTTACACCATTGTGAACCTTACACTTTTTTTTTACTCTCTGATCGAGGTTCTCGGCATTGAAAAATCTTCGTAAACTAAATCACACGTGTGTATGATGACATTTATGAGATATACAGTCAAGAAAATCAAGGGCAATGGTGATATCAATGCGGATTAGACACCAAAAAAAAACACTCAACAAATGGCTACAATTTAAGGAATGTGTTTAGTGACGGCATCGGTTTCCTAATTGATGGAGAAAGGTCTGGTGGCAAGAAAAGCTGTTTCTAGGAGGTTGTCAAGTGTTTTAGCTCGACGATTCCATTCTTGGGTGGTTGGTTTGGCCCTTGTTCCTGTAAATCGAATCATAGCCCGGTATATCCCATTTTAATTTTACACCATTGTGAACCTTACGTCTTTTTTTACTCTCTGATCGAGGCTCTGGGCATTGAAAAATCTTCGGAAACTAAATCACACGTGTGTATGTTGACATTTAAGAGATATACAGTCAAGAAAATCAAGGGTAACGGTGATATATATGCAGATTAGACACCAAAAAAAACACTCAACAAATGGCTACAATTTAAGGAATTCGTTTAGTGATGGCATCTGATTCCTAATTGATGGCGAAAGGTCTGGTGGCAAGAAAAGCTGCTTCTAGGAGGTTGTCAAGTGTTTTCGTTCGACGACTCCATTCGTGGGTGGTTGGTTTGGCCCTTTTTCCTGTAACTCGAATCCTAGCCCGGTATATCCCATTTTAATTTTACACCATTGTTAACCTTAAGCCTTTTTTACTCTCTGATCGAGGTTCTCGGCATTGAAATATCTTCGTCAACTAAATCACACGTGTATATGTTGACATTTAAGAGATATACAGTCAAGAAAATCAAGGGCAATGGTGATATATATGCAGATTAGACACCAAAAAAAACACTCAAAAAATGGCTACAATTTAAGGAATGCGTTTAGTGATGGCATCAGATTCCTAATTGATGGAGAAAGGTCTGGTGGCAAGAAAAGCTGCTTCTAGGAGGTTGTCAAGTGTTTTCGCTCGACGATTCCATTCTTGGATGGTTTGTTTGGCCCTTGTTCCTGTAACTCGAATCCTAGCCCGGTATATCCCGTTTTAATTTTACACCATTGTGAACCTTACGCCTTTTTTACTCTCTGATCGAGGTTCTCGGCATTGAAAAATCTTCATAAACTAAATCACACATGTATATGTTGACATTTAAGAGATATACAGTCAAGAAAATCAAGGGCAATGGTGATATATATGCAGATTAGACACCAAAAAATAAACACTCAAAAAATGGCTACAATTTAAGGAATACGTTTAGTGATGGCATCAGATTCCTAATTGTTGGAAAAAGGTCTGGTGGCAAGAAAAGCTGCTTCTAGGAGGTTGTCAAGTGTTTTCGCTCGACGATTCCATTCTTGGGTGGTTTGTTTGGCCCTTGTTCCTGTAACTCGAATCCTAGCCCGGTATATCCCATTTTAATTTTACACCATTGTTAACCTTACGCCTTTTTTACTATCTGATCGAAGTTCTCGGCGTTGAAAAATCTTCGTGAACTAAATCACACGTGTATATGTTGACATTTAAGAGATATACAGTCAAGAAAATCAAGGGCAATGGTGATATATATGCAGATTAGACACCAAAAAATAAACACTCAAAAAATGTCTTCAATTTAAGGAATGTGTTTAGTGACGGCATCAGATTCCTAATTGATGGAGAAAGGTCTGGTGGCAAGAAAAGTTGCTTCTTGGAGGTTGACAAGTGTATTCGCTCGACGATTCCATTCTTGGATGGTTTGTTTGGCCCTTGTTCCTGTAACTCGAATCCTAGCCCGGTATATCCCGTTTTAATTTTACACCATTGTGAACCTTACGCCTTTTTACTCTCTGATCGAGGTTCTCGGCATTGAAAAATCTTCATAAACTAAATCACACATGTATATGTTGACATTTAAGAGATATACAGTCAAGAAAATCAAGGGCAATGGTGATATATATGCATATTAGACACCAAAAAATAAACACTCAAAAAATGGCTACAATTTAAGGAATACGTTTAGTGATGGTATCAGATTCCAAGTTGATGGAGAAAGGTCTGGTGGCAAGAAAAGCTGCTTCTAGGAGGTTGTCAAGTGTTTTCGCTCGACGATTCCATTCTTGGGTGGTTTGTTTGGCCCTTGTTCCTGTAACTCGAATCCTAGCCCGGTATATCCCATTTTAATTTTACACCATTGTTAACCTTACGCCTTTTTTACTCTCTGATCGAAGTTCTCGGCATTGAAAAATCTTCGTGAACTAAATCACACGTGTATATGTTGACATTTAAGAGATATACAGTCAAGAACATCAAGGGCAATGGTGATATATATGCAGATTAGACACCAAAAAATAAACACTCAAAAAATGGCTTCAATTTAAGGAATGTGTTTAGTGACGGCATCAGATTCCTAATTGATGGAGAAAGGTCTGGTGGCAAGAAAAGTTGCTTCTAGGAGGTTGTCAAGTGTTTTCGCTCGACGATTCCATTCTTGGGTGGTTGGTTTGGCCCTTGTTCCTCTAACTCGAATCCTAGGCCGGTATATCCCATTTTAATTTTACACCATTGTGAACCTTACGCCTTTTTTACTCTCCGATCGAGGTTCTCGGCATTGAAAAATCTTCGTAAACTAAATCACACGTGTATATGTGGACATTTAAGAGATATACACTCAAGAAAATTAAGGGCAATGGTGATATATATGCGGATTAGACACCAAAAAAAACACTCAATAAATGGCTACCATTTAAGGAATTTGTTTAGTGACGACATCAGATTCCTAATTGATGGAGAAAGGTCTGGTACCAAGAAAAGCTGCTTCTAGGAGGTTGTCAAGTGTTTTCGCTCGACGATTCCATTCTTGGGTGGATGGTTTGGCCTTTGTTCCAGTAACTCGAATCCTAGCCCGGTATATCCCATTTTAATTTTACACCATTGTGAACCTTACACTTTTTTTTTACTCTCTGATCGAGGTTCTCGGCATTGAAAAATATTCGTAAACTAAATCACACGTGTGTATGCTGACATTTATGAGATATACAGTCAAGAAAATCAAGGGCAATGGTGATATCAATGCGGATTAGACACCAAAAAAAAACACTCAACAAATGGCTACAATTTAAGGAATGTGTTTAGTGACGGCATCGGATTCCTAATTGATGGAGAAAGGTCTGGTGGCAAGAAAAGCTGTTTCTAGGAGGTTGTCAAGTGTTTTAGCTCGACGATTCCATTCTTGGGTGGTTGGTTTGGCCCTTGTTCCTGTAAATCGAATCCTAGCCCGGTATATCCCATTTTAATTTTACACCATTGTGAACCTTACGTCTTTTTTTACTCTCTGATCGAGGCTCTGGGCATTGAAAAATCTTCGTAAACTAAATCACACGTGTGTAGGTTGACATTTAAGAGATATACAGTCAAGAAACTCAAGGGTAACGGTGATATATATGCAGATTAGACACAAAAAAAACACTCAACAAATGGCTACAAATTATGGAATGCGTTTAGTGATGGCATCTGATTCCTAATTGATGGAGAAAGGTCTGGTGGTAAGAAAAGCTGCTTCTAGGAGGTTGTCAAGTGTTTTCGCTCGACGACTCCATTCGTGGGTGGTTGGTTTGGCCCTTTTTCCTGTAACTCGAATCCTAGCCCGGTATATCTCATTTTAATTTTACACCATTGTTAACCTTAAGCCTTTTTTACTCTCTGATCGAGGTTCTCGGCATTGAAATATCTTCGTAAACTAAATCACACGTGTATATGTTGACATTTAAGAGATGTACAGTCAAGAAAATCAAGGGCAATGGTGATATATATGCAGATTAGACACCAAAAAATAAACACTCAAAAAATGGCTACAATTTATGGAATCCGTTTAGTGATAGCATCAGATTCCTAATTGATGGAGAAAGGTCTGGTGGCAAGAAAAGCTGCTTCTAGGAGGTTGTCAAGTGTTTTCGCTCGACGATTCCATACTTGGGTGGTTTGTTTGTCCCTTGTTCCTGTAACTCGAATCCTAGCCCGGTATACCCAATTTTAATTTTACAACATTGTGAACCTTACGCCTTTTTTACTCTCTGATTGAGGTTCTCGGCCTTGAAAAATCTTCGTAAACCAAATCACACGTGTATATGTTGACATTTAAGAGATATACAGTTAAGAAAATCAAGGGCAATGGTGATATATATGCAAATTAAACACCAAAAAATAAACACTCAAAAAATGCCTACAATTTAAGGAATGCGTTTAGTGATGGCATCAGATTCCTAATTGACGGAGAAAGGTCTGGTGGCAAGAAAAGCTGCTTCTAGGAGGTTGTCAAGTGTTTTCGCTCGACGATTCCATTCTTGGGTGGTTTGTTTGGCCCTTGTTCCTGTAACTCGAATCCTAACCCGTTACATTCCATTTTAATTTTACACCATTGTTAACCTTACGCCTTTTTCACTCTCTGATCGAGGTTCTTGGCATTGAAAAATCTTCGTAAACTAAATCACACGTGTATATGTTGACATTTAAGAGATATACACTCAAGAAAATCAAGGGCAATGGTGATATATATGCAGATTAGACACCAAAAAATAAACACACAAAAAATGGCTACAATTTAAGGAATGTGTTTAGTGACGGCATCAGATTCCTAATTGATGAAGAAAGGTCTGGTGGCAAGAAAAGCTGCTTCTAGGAGGTTGTCAAGTGTTTTCGCTCGACGATTCCATTCTTGGGTGGTTGGTTTGGCCCTTGTTCCTGTAACTCGAATCCTAGCCCGGTATATTCCATTTTAATTTTACACCATTGTGAACCTTACGCCTTTTTTACTCTCTGATTGAGGTTCTCGGCCTTGAAAAATCTTCGTAAACTAAATCACACGTATATATGTTGACATTTAAGAGATATACAGTCAAAAAAATCAAGGGCAATGGTGATATATATGCAGATTAGACACAAAAAAAACACTCAATAAATGGCTACAATTTAAGGAATGTGTTTAGTGACGACATCAGATTCCTAATTGATGGAGAAAGGTCTGGTGGCAAGAAAAGCTGCTTCTTGGAGGTTGTCAAGTGTGTTCGCTCGACGATTCCATTCTTGGGTGGTTGGTTTATCCCTTGTTCCTGTAACTCGAATCCTAGCCCGGTATATCCCATTTTAATTTTACACCATTGTGAACCTTACGCCTTTTTTACTCTCCGATCGAGGTTCTCGGCATTGAAAAATCTTCGTAAACTAAATCACACGTGTATATGTTGACATTTAAGAGATATACACTCAAGAAAATTAAGGGCCATGGTGATATATATGCGGATTAGACACCAAAAAAAACACTCAATAAATGGCTACCATTTAAGGAATTTGTTTAGTGACGACATCAGATTACTAATTGATGGAGAAAGGTCTGGTACCAAGAAAAGCTGCTTCTAGGAGGTTGTCAAGTGTTTTCGCTCGACGATTCCATTCTTGGGTGGATGGTTTGGCCTTTGTTCCAGTAACTCGAATCCTAGCCCGGTATATCCCATTTTAATTTTACACCATTGTGAACCTTACACTTTTTTTTACTCTCTGATCGAGGTTCTCGGCATTGAAAAATCTTCGTAAACTAAATCACACGTGTGTATGCTGACATTTATGAGATATACAGTCAAGAAAATCAAGGGCAATGGTGATATCAATGCGGATTAGACACCAAAAAAAACACTCAACAAATGGCTACAATTTAAGGAATGTGTTTAGTGACGGCATCGGATTCCAAATTGATGGAGAAAGGTCTGGTGGCAAGAAAAGCTGTTTCTAGGAGGTTGTCAAGTGTTTTAGCTCGACGATTCCATTCTTGGGTGGTTGGTTTGGCCCTTGTCCCTGTAAATCGAATCCTAGCCCGGTATATCCCATTTTAATTTTACACCATTGTGAACCTTACGTCTTTTTTTACTCTCTGATCGAGGCTCTGGGCATTGAAAAATCTTCGTAAACTAAATCACACGTGTGTAGGTTGACATTTAAGAGATATACAGTCAAGAAACTCAAGGGTAACGGTGATATATATGCAGATTAGACACCAAAAAAAACACTCAACAAATGGCTACAAATTATGGAATGCGTTTAGTGATGGCATCTGATTCCTAATTGATGGAGAAAGGTCTGGTGGTAAGAAAAGCTGCTTCTAGGAGGTTGTCAAGTGTTTTCGCTCGACGACTCCATTCGTGGGTGGTTGGTTTGGCCCTTTTTCCTGTAACTCGAATCCTAGCCCGGTATATCTCATTTTAATTTTACACCATTGTTAACCTTACGCCTTTTTTACTCTCTGATCGAGGTTCTCGGCATTGAAATATCTTCGTAAACTAAATCACACGTGTATATGTTGACATTTAAGAGATATACAGTCAAGAAAATCAAGGGTAATGGTGATATATATGTAGATTAGACACCAAAAAATAAACACTCAAAAAATGGCTACAATTTAAGGAATGTGTTTAGTGACGGCATCAGATTCCTAATTGATGGAGAAAGGTCTGGTGGCAAGAAAAGCTGCTTCTAGGAGGTTGTCAAGTGTTTTCGCTCGACGATTCCATTCTTGGTTGGTTTGTTTGTCCCTTGTTCCTGTAACTCGAATCCTAGCCCGGTATACCCAATTTTAATTTTACAACATTGTGAACCTTACGCCTTTTTTACTCTCTGATTGAGGTTCTCGGCCTTGAAAAATCTTCGTAAACCAAATCACACGTGTATATGTTGACATTTAAGAGATATACAGTTAAGAAAATCAAGGGCAATGGTGATATATATGCAGATTAGACACCAAAAAATAAACACTCAAAAAATGCCTACAATTCAAGGAATGCGTTTAGTGATGGCATCAGATTCCTAATTGACGGAGAAAGGTCTGGTGGCAAGAAAAGCTGCTTCTAGGAGGTTGTCAAGTGTTTTCGCTCGACGATTCCATTCTTGGGTGGTTTGTTTGGCCCTTGTTCCTGTAACTCGAATCCTAGCCCGTTATATTCCATTTTAATTTTACACCATTGTTAACCTTACGCCTTTTTCACTCTCTGATCGAGGTTCTCGGCATTGAAAAATCTTCGTAAACTAAATCACACGTGTATATGTTGACATTTAAGAGATATACACTCAAGAAAATCAAGGGCAATGGTGATATATACGCAGATTAGACACCAAAAAATAAACACACAAAAAATGGCTACAATTTAAGGAATGTGTTTAGTGACGGCATCAGATTCCTAATTGATGAAGAAAGGTCTGGTGGAAAGAAAAGCTGCTTCTAGGAGGTTGTCAAGTGTTTTCGCTCGACGATTCCATTCTTGGGTGGTTGGTTTGGCCCTTGTTCCTGTAACTCGAATCCTAGCCCGGTATATTCCATTTTAATTTTACACCATTGTGAACCTTACGCCTTTTTTACTCTCTGATTGAGGTTCTCGGCATTGAAAAATCTTCGTAAACTAAATCACACGTATATATGTTGATATTTATGAGATATACAGTCAAGAAAATCAAGGGCAATGGTGATATCAATGCGGATTAGACACAAAAAAAAAAACACTCAACAAATGGCTACAATTTAAGGAATGTGTTTAGTGACGGCATCAGATTCCTAATTGATGGAGAAAGCTCTAGTGGCAAGAAAAGCTACTTCTAGGAGGTTATCAAGTGTTTTCGCTCGACGATTCCATTCTTGGGTGGTTTGTTTGGCCCTTGTTCCTGTAACTCGAATCCTAGCCCGTTATATTCCATTTTAATTTTACACCATTGTTAACCTTACGCCTTTTTCACTCTCTGATCGAGGTTCTCGGCATTGAAAAATCTTCGTAAACTAAATCACACGTGTATATGTTGACATTTAAGAGATATACACTCAAGAAAATCAAGGGCAATGGTGATATATATGCAGATTAGACACCAAAAAATAAACACACAAAAAATGGCTACAATTTAAGGAATGTGTTTAGTGACGGCATCAGATTCCTAATTGATGAAGAAAGGTCTGGTGGCAAGAAAAGCTGCTTCTAGGAGGTTGTCAAGTGTTTTCGCTCGACGATTCCATTCTTGGGTGGTTGGTTTGGCCCTTGTTCCTGTAACTCGAATCCTAGCCCGGTATATTCCATTTTAATTTTACACCATTGTGAACCTTACGCCTTTTTTACTCTCTGATTGAGGTTCTCGGCCTTGAAAAATCTTCGTAAACTAAATCACACGTATATATGTTGACATTTAAGAGATATACAGTCAAGAAAATCAAGGGCAATGGTGATATATATGCAGATTAGACACAAAAAAAAACACTCAATAAATGGCTACAATTTAAGGAATGTGTTTAGTGACGACATCAGATTCCTAATTGATGGAGAAAGGTCTGGTGGCAAGAAAAGCTGCTTCTTGGAGGTTGTCAAGTGTGTTCGCTCGACGATTCCATTCTTGGGTGGTTGGTTTATCCCTTGTTCCTGTAACTCGAATCCTAGCCCGGTATATCCCATTTTAATTTTACACCATTGTGAACCTTACACTTTTTTTTACTCTCTAATCGAGGTTCTCGGCATTGAAAAATCTTCGTAAACTAAATCACACGTATATATGTTGACATTTATGAGATATACAGTCAAGAAAATCAAGGGCAATGGTGATATCAATGCGGATTAGACACCAAAAAAAACACTCAACAAATGGCAACAATTTAAGGAATGTGTTTAGTGACGGCATCAGACTCCTAATTGATGGAGAAAGCTCTAGTGGCAAGAAAAGCTACTTCTAGGAGGTTATCAAGTGTTTTCGCTCGACGATTCCATTCTTGGGTGGTTGGTTTGGCCCTTGTTCATGTAACTCGAATCCTAGCCCGGTATATCCCATTTTAATTTTACACCATTGTGAACCTTACGCCTTTTTTACTCTCTGATCGAGATTCTGGGCATTGAAAAATCTTCGTAAACTAAATCACGCGTGTGTATGTTGACATTTAAGAGATATACAGTCAAGAAAATCTAGGGCAGCGGTGATATATATGCAGATTAGACACAAAAAAAAAACACTCAACAAATGGCTACAATTTAAGGAATGCGTTTAGTGATGGCATCTGATTCCTAATTGATGGAGAAAGGTCTGGTGGCAAGAAAAGCTGCTTCTAGGAGGTTGTCAAGGGTTTTCGCTTGACGACTCTATTCGTGGGTGTTTGGTTTGGCCCTTTTTCCTGTAACTCGAATCCTAGCCCGGTATATCCCATTTTAATTTTACTCCATTGTTAACCTTACGCCTTTTTTACTCTCTGATCGAGGTTCTCGGCATTGAAATATCTTCGTAAACTAAATCACACGTGTATATGTTGACATTTAAGAGATATACAGTCAAGAAAATCAAGGGTAATGGTGATATATATGTAGATTAGACACCAAAAAATAAACACTCAAAAAATGGCTACAATTTAAGGAATGTGTTTAGTGACGGCATCAGATTCCTAATTGATGGAGAAAGGTCTGGTGGCAAGAAAAGCTGCTTCTAGGAGGTTGTCAAGTGTTTTCGCTCGACGATTCCATTCTTGGGTGGTTGGTTTGTCCCTTGTTCCTGTAACTCGAATCCTAGCCCGGTATACCCAATTTTAATTTTACAACATTGTGAACCTTACGCCTTTTTTACTCTCTGATTGAGGTTCTCGGCCTTAAAAAATCTTCGTAAACCAAATCACACGTGTATATGTTGACATTTAAGAGATATACAGTTAAGAAAATCAAGGGCAATGGTGATATATATGCAGATTAGACACCAAAAAATAAACACTCAAAAAATTCCTACAATTTAAGGAATGCGTTTAGTGTTGGCATCAGATTCCTAATTGATGGAGAAAGGTCTGGTGAAAAGAAAAGCTGCTTCTAGGAGGTTGTCAAGTGTTTTCGCTTGACGATTCCATTCTTGGGTGGTTTGTTTGGCCCTTGTTCCTGTAACTCGAATCCTAGCCCGTTATATTCCATTTTAATGTTACACCATTGTTAACCTTACGCCTTTTTCACTCTCTGATCGAGGTTCTCGGCATTGAAAAATCTTCGTAAACTAAATCACACGTGTATATGTTGACATTTAAGAGATATACACTCAAGAAAATCAAGGGCAACGGTGATATATATGCAGATTAGACACCAAAAAATAAACACACAAAAAATGGCTACAATTTAAGGAATGTGTTTAGTGACAGCATCAGATTCCTAATTGATGAAGAAAGGTCTGGTGGCAAGAAAAGCTGCTTCTAGGAGGTTGTCAAGTGTTTTCGCTCGACGATTCCATTCTTGGGTGGTTGTTTGGCCTTTGTTCCTGTAACTCGAATCCTAGCTCGGTATATTCCATTTTAATTTTACACCATTGTGAACCTTACGCCTTTTTTACTCTCTGATTGAGGTTCTCGGCCTTGAAAAATCTTCGTAAACTAAATCACACGTATATATGTTGACATTTAAGAGATATACAATCAAGAAAATCAAGGGCAATGGTGATATATAAGCAGATTAGACACAAAAAAAAACACTCAATAAATGGCTACAATTTAAGGAATGTGTTTAGTGACGACATCAGATTCCTAATTGATGGAGAAAGGTCTGGTGGCAAGAAAAGCTGCTTCTTGGAGGTTGTCAAGTGTGTTCGCTCGGCGATTCCATTCTTGGGTGGTTGGTTTATCCCTTGTTCCTGTAACTCGAATCCTAGCCCGGTATATCCCATTTTAATTTTACACCATTGTGAACCTTACACTTTTTTTTACTCTCTAATCGAGGTTCTCGGCATTGAAAAATCTTCGTAAACTAAATCACACGTATATATGTTGACATTTATGAGATATACAGTCAAGAAAATCAAGGGCAGTGGTGATATTAATGCGGATTATACACCAAAAAAAACACTCAACAAATGGCTACAATTTAAGGAATGTGTTTAGTGACGGCATCAGATTCCTAATTGATTGAGAAAGCTCTAGTGGCAAGAAAAGCTACTTCTAGGAGGTTATCAAGTGTTTTCGCTCGACGATTCCATTCTTGGGTGGTTGGTTTGGCCCTTGTTCCTGTAACTCGAATCCTAGCCCGGTATATCCCATTTTAATTTTACACCATTGTGAACCTAACGCCTTTTTTTACTCTCTGATCGAGATTCTGGGCATTGAAAAATCTTCGTAAACTAAATCACACGTGTGTATTTTGACATTTAAGAGATATACAGTCAAGAAAATCAAGGGCATCGGTGATATATATGCAGATTAGACAGAAAAAAAAAAACACTCAACAAATGGCTACAATTTAAGGAATGCGTTTAGTGATGGCATCTGATTCCTAATTGATGGAGAAAGGTCTGGTGGCAAGAAAAGCTGCTTCTAGGAGGTTGTCAAGCGTTTTCGCTTGACGACTCTATTCGTGGGTGGTTGGTTTGGCCCTTTTTCCTGTAACTCGAATCCTAGCCCAGTATATCCCATTTTAATTTTACACCATTGTTAACCTTACGCCTTTTTTACTCTCTGATCGAGGTTCTCGGCATTGAAATATCTTCGTAAACTAAATCACACGTGTATATGTTGACATTTAAGAGATATACAATCAAGAAAATCAAGGGCAATGGTGATATATATGCAGATTAGGCCCCAAAAAATAAACACTCAAAAAATGGTTACAATTTATGGAATGCGTTTAGTGATGGCATCAGATTCCTAATTGATGGAGAAAGGTCTGGTGGCAACAAAAGCTGCTTCTAGGAGGTTGTCAAGTGTTTTCGCTCGACGATTGCATTCTTGGGTGGTTTGTTTGGCCCTTGTTCCTGTAACTCGAATCCTAGCCCGGTATATCCCATTTTAATTTTACACCATTGTTAACCTTACTCCTTTTTTACTCTATAATCGAGGTTTTTGTCATTGAAAAATCTTCGTAAACTAAATCACACGTGTATATGTTGACATTTAGGAGATATACAGTCAAGAAAATCAAGGGCAATGGTGATATATATGCAGATTAGACACCAAAAAATAAACACTCAAAAAATGGCAACAATTTAAGGAATGTGTTTAGTGACGGCATCAGGTTCCTAATTGATGGAGAAATGTCTGGTGGCAAGAAAAGCTACTTCTAGGAGGTTGTCAAGTGTTTTCGCTCGATGATTCCATTCTTGGGTGGCTGGTTTGGCCCTTGTTCTTGTAACTCGAATCCTAGCCCGGTATATACCATTTTAATTTTACACCATTGTGAACCTTACGCCTTTTTTACTCTCTGATTGAGGTTCTCGGCCTTGAAAAATCTTCGTAAACTAAATCACACGTATATACGTTGACATTTAAGAGATATACAGTTAAGAAAATCAAGGGAAATGGTGATATATATGCAGATTAGACACCAAAAAATAAACACTCAAAAAATGGATACAATTTAATGAATGTGTTTAGTGACGGCATCAGATTCCTAATTGATGGAGAAAGGTCTGGTGGCAAGAAAGGCTGTTTCTAGGAGGTTGTCAAGTGTTTTCGCTCGACGATTCCATTCTTGGGTGGTTGGTTTGGCCCATGTGCCTGTAACTCGAATCCTAGGCCGGTATATCCCATTTTAATTTTACACCATTGTGAACCTTACGCCTTTTTTACTCTCCGATCGAGGTTCTCGGCATTGAAAAATATTTGTAAACTAAATCACACGTGTATATGTTAACATTTAAGAGATATACAGTCAAGAAAATCATGGGAAATGGTGATATATATGCGGATTAGCCACAAAAAAAAACACTCAACAAATGGCTACAATTTAAGGAATGTGTTTAGTGACGGCCTCAGATTCCTAATTGATGGAGAAAGGTCTGGGGGCAAGAAAAGCTGCTTCTAGGAGGTTGACAAGTGTTTTCGCTCGACGATTCCTTTCTTGGGTGGTTTGTTTGGCCCTTGTTCCTGTAACTCGAATCTTAGACCGGTATATCCCATTTTAATTTTACACCATTGTGAACCTTAAGCCTTTTTTACTCTCTGATTGAAGTTCTCGGCCTTCAAAAATCTTCGTAAACTAAATCACACGTGTATATGTTACATTTAAGAGATATACAGTCAAGAAAATCAAGGGCAATGGTGATATATATGCAGATTAGACACCAAAAAATAAACACTCAAAAAATGGATACAATTTAATGAATGTGTTTAGTGACGGCATCAGATTCCTAATTGATGGAGAAAGGTCTGGTGGTAAGAAAGGCTGTTTCTAGGAGGTTGTCAAGTGTTTTCGCTCGACGATTCCATTCTTGGGTGGTTGGTTTGGCCCATGTGCCTGTAACTCGAATCCTAGGCCGGTATATCGCATTTTAATGTTACACCATTGTGAACCTTACGCCTTTTTTACTCTCCGATCGAGGTTCTCGGCATTGAAAAATCTTTGTAAACTAAATCACACGTGTATATGTTAACATTTAAGAGATATACAGTCAAGAAAATCATGCGAAATGGTGATATATATGCGGATTAGCCAGAAAAAAAACACTCAACAAATGGCTACAATTTAAGGAATGTGTTTAGTGACGGCCTCTGATTTCTAATTGATGGAGAAAGGTCTGGGGGCAAGAAAAGCTGCTTCTCGGAGGTTGACAAGTGTTTTCGCTCGATGATTCCTTTCTTGGGTGGTTTGTTTGGCCCTTGTTCCTGTAACTCGAATCCTAGCCCGGTATATCCCATTTTAATTTTACACCATAGTGAACCTTACGCCTTTTTTACTCTCTGGTCGAGGTTCTCGGCATTGAAAAATCTTCATAAACTAAATCACACATGTATATGTTGACATTTAAGTGATATACAGTCAAGAAAATCAAGGGCAATGGTGATATATAGGCAGATTAGACATCAAAAAATAAACACTCAAAAAATGGCTACAATTTAAGGAATGCGTTTAGTGATGGCACCAGATTCCTAATTGATGGACACAGGTCTGGTGGCAAGAAAAGCTGCCTCTAGGAGGTTGTCAAGTGTTTTCGCTCGACGATTCCATTCTTGGGTGGTTTGTTTGGCCCTTGTTCCGGTAACTCGAATCCTAACCTGGTATATCCCATTTTAATTTTACACCATTGTTAACCTTAATCCTTTTTTTACTCTCTGATCGAGGTTCTCGGCATTGAAAAATCTTCGTAAACTAAATCACACGTGTATATGTTGACATTTAAGAGATATACTGTCATGAAAATCAAGGGCAATGGTGATATATATGCAGATTAGACACCAAAAAATAAACACTCAAAAATTGGCTACAATTTAAGGAATGCGTTTAGTGATGGCATCAGATTCCTAATTAATTGAGAAAGGTCTGGTGGCAAGAAAAGCTGCTTCTAGGAGGTTGTCAAGTGTTTTCGCTCGACGATTACCTTCTTGGGTGGTTGGTTTGGCCCTTGTTCCTGTAACTCGAATCCTAGGCCGGTATATTCCATTTTAATTTTACACAATTGTGAACCTTACGCCTTTTTTACTCTCTGATCGAGGTTCT
>JARYGA010011575.1:0-21620 GCA_030545235.1 Helianthus tuberosus | reverse complement strand
TTTTTCCTATTATACGTTGTATTTGCTACACAAAATTCAATGGTGTCGGACGACACCGTTGTTCAAAGTGTGGCTCCGCCACTGCATGTATGGGATCATTTTGACCATAACTTATCACCATTATAATCATTTTATGTGAAACACTCCTTAAATGATTCAACTCTTCATGAATGGGATCATATACCCGAAAAGCTATTTGTTTTTCAAGATTTCTTGACTTGCAAACAGGTGATCGGTATTGTGAATGCAAGAAGGTGGAAGCTCGATGATGGTAGATGCTATTCGAGATCATTTCTGTTTTCTGTTTTCCGCTCCAGCCTGATCCAACAGTGGAAAATATGCCACTATCCTCCTTTAGTTTTCTATTATGCCATATTTCTGGTTTCTGCTGTATAGTAACTGTTAGTGGTATGGTATGTATACTTACATGCACATACGTATATATAGTATATGTATGTGTATGCGTATCAATGCATGTATGTATGTATGTACTACATGTATGCATGTAATGTATGTATGTATTGATGTTCTTTATCATCTTTGAAGGTCCTCTATCTCGGCCGGTTGACCTATTGTGTAAGTTCTATATTTCTGATGAATGTATGAATTGTGGTATCTAGTTCGTTTTTGTGTTCGTGTTCGTGTTTGGTTTTGCCATATTTAATTTACTGGGCCTTATCATTGGCCCATTGTTGAATTGAACAAAATGGCCGCATAAAGATTGCATGGACTGTGGAAAGAGTGAATTAGCTTTTGTTTATCAAACCAACTTATGATCTTGAATTAGATTTGATTTCATGAGAAGATCATGTAGAGAGTGATCTTTGTGTGCAAAGCGTATGAAGGATATAGTATATGCGTTCAAATACAAGTAGTTTTAGATGCACTGTTTTCATGGTCTAGATGCATTATTATATTCACATAGTACGTTCATGCTTCAGATATTGACAATCTGAACGTATTGTTGTATGTTAGACGGGTTCTTATAGTTAATTTAATCACTCTAACTTGTCTAACGTATTGTTGTATGTTAGACCACATGTCAACTAGTTTAAAAGCATTGTCTTAATGAAAAGGGCATGGACACTTTAAAAAATGAACATTGTTTATATAAATAGTCATTTTCGTAGGGAGAATCCATAAGATTAACATGTATCGCTTTTTATTTTCCCAGTTAATGACAAGTTAGATAACATAAATAGTTATTGCCTAAACAAGACATGTAATGAAAAGGGACTTTCCGTCTGATGACGTGGGTAGCTCAAGCTTAATAAACTAATCATAAGTGCAAACACAGCTTGAAGGGTTAAAGGGTTCAGGAGAACGGACAACTGTGATGAACAGCAAAAAGCATGGGACAATGATGTGTCACATCACACTTTACAAGTAACTTCTTCACTCAGCCGCAAAAGCATAAATGTGAAAAGAAACACTCTTTTACCCACAGGTTAAAGACTTCAACCCTCTATCTGTAGTACCGGATCACTTAGTCAAAGGTTTCTTATTTGAGGATTACCTTTCTCTATAAATGACCACTCTTGGTAACTTAACAAGACATTCCGAAATCTCCGACTCTCTCTCTCTAGAATATACACTTTGTATGTTCTATTCTTAACATTCAATACAACTATCACATTGTATGCACAGAATCTGGGTTGAGAAATTCTCAGCCTTGAATTCCAAGCCATTGACAATAGAAGTGATCCCACCCTACGTATTGCAAAACGAGACTCTTGAAGCCTTTTGCCTAACCAGCCTCCTTACTATACCCGGTCTCATATTTGTTGTAGCAACAAGTTGGTGCCCACCGTGGGGCTACGCCACTAAATTCATCGTTGAAGACCAGTAGTGTAGCTCCGATTTCGACAAAAATCATCATGTCTGAAGGGGAATCCCCGGGAGAGGTAAACCAAGTTCCACGTACCTCTACTCCCAGCACTAGCCAAACTCCATTGGCTGTGCCTACCTCGGTTTCAACTTCGGGAAGCACTCCAACAGGATCCACATAGCCCGAATTCCTTTCCATTCAGACGCCGACCCCGTCCTGTTCAGGGGTCCCATCTCCTAATGTCGGTGCAACAAGCACTCCCACACGCATCGACCTAACACCGGAGGGGGTTGCAAACAATTTTCTACAGTTAAGGTATCTCCTTAATCAATACGTGAATAGGGAAAGAGACAAAGGGGTGAGAATTAGGCTGGATTACGATGAGCCAGAGCCCTCATTGTCACCCGGACCACCCGTACATCCTTTTACAAGCTCACAGCCTGTTGTGTCAAGAAATGAAGCTGGTCCTAGCCATCCTCCTCCAAATCCAAGTACGTACACGTCTGCAAAGCCAGATCCAACGTCCTTTCCCTTATTTTCTTCTCAACCAGTGGCAACCGGTGCACCATTGGGGCATGAGCTAACCTTGGATCAGTTACTACAGTCTCCCGTTCCAAGCCTTCCACCTCCTGTGTCAACCACGTGGGAGCAAGCCTTATCCGTTCTTCCCTTGGCACGAAGTGCTGTCATGAGTGCTCCTATGGGAATGAACTATGTAACTACACCAGAAAGCCTTCAAGGCTTCAACCTCATGCCACAAATGATGGCCCAAATGATGGCAAGCTTCCTTTGGCAACATTTCATTAACCAAGTGCTGGCTACCCAGGGGAACGCTAGTAACAATCCGCGCACAAGAGCAGAAGAAGATCTGGCCAAACCATACAAGCCAAGCAATTTGTCTTGTTTTTCATAACAAATTGCTGACTATGATTTCCAAACCAGGATCAAAATGCCATCTCAGATAAGAACGTATGATGGAATGGAAGATCCAGAAGATCACCTCCAAATCTTCACCGGGGCTGCAAGAATAGAGAAGTGGTCCAACGCCTAGTGTTGCCTTATGTTTATGCAAACCCTTGTAGGGTCTGCTCGAATCTGGTTCAATGATCTACCGGCCAGAAGCATTCGAACCTTCGATGACTTAAGCAAAGGCTTCTTAGCTAATTTTTCACAACAAAGGAGGTATGTTAAGGATGCAACTCTGATATTCCAAATCAAACAAAGGGATGATGAAAGGCTTAGGGATTTCATTGAGAGGTACAAAAAAGAAGGGTTGACATACGTGGGAGCAGACAAAAAGATGAGGGTTGCAGGCTTCATGAATGCAATCACCTTTAAGTATCTCACGAGGGACTTCAACAAGTGCCTGCCCAAAACCCTTGAAGAAGCTCTTGAAAGAGCTGAAGCTCACATCAGGGGGGAGGAAGTTGTCGATATCAAGGAACAAATGCTCCAGGTGCTTAGACCCCCGAAGGTTTGAAGGAAGGAACCCTTCAAGCAGGGATAAGGCTATAAACTTCACAGCCTTAACCAAAACTCCCTAGGAAATCCTTGCTACTGAAGAAGTTAAGCATATCTTCCGACCACCCAGGCCCTTGCCCAAGAGCAAAAGGAATGAAAATTCTACTCAGTTTTGTGAGTTCCATGAAGAAAAAGGCCATCACACCAATGACTGTTTCCAACTCAAGAAAAGAATTGAGGAAGCCGTCAAATCTGGAGAGCTTGCCCATCTTGTTAAGGGGGTGAAAGACAAAATGGGTGATGGAAAAAACAAAGAAGTAAACATGGTGAACGTTGATGAAGAAACCTCCAACAAGCGACAACACTTGGAAGCTTGGGAGCTTCAATGCTTGTGCTTCCCACCACCGAAAAAGGGGCTTCACTCGAACCCTTTGATAGTGGAAGCCATTGTGGGGACCTTGAAAACAAGCAAAGCTTACATCGATACGCGGGCAACAACGGAGATAATGTTTGAGAAGTGTTTTAACTAACTCAGGAACGAGAAGCATTCAAGGCTTCAACCAGCTGAGTCATCTATTAAAGGTATTGTTGAGTCATCTATTAAAGGCTTCAACCAACGGAGATAATCTATCAAGCCTTTGGGCCAGCTAACACTTGATGTTTGCTTCAAAGAAGGTGAAATGGAGAGAACCAAACCACTCACCTTTATTGTAATCAACATGCCTTCTAGCTACGATGTTATCATAGGAAGGCCAGGGCAAAGCGAGTTTCGTATGGCTGTTTCAGTTAGCCAAGGTGTTGTCAAGTTTCCCACCAAAAGAGGAATTGCAACCCTTCAACCTACCCAGGAAGCCTTCCTGGTTGAAGGGGAAAGCTCGGGAAAAAAACGAAGATGAAGAATAAGGTTGTGCCATTAACCCTAAGTATCCCCAGCAAAGGATAAGGGTAAACACTGATCTCACCCATGACACTCTCTCGTACCTCAAGAAATTGTTGACCCACAACTTGGACATCTTTGCATGGTGTCCTGATGACATGACCGACATCCCTCATGACATTGCCGAACATGAGCTCAAGATCCCACCAAATGTGAAACCTATCGTTCAGAAGGAAAGAAGTTTAGCCCCAGATCGAAGCCTAGCAGCATGCAAACAGGTTGAAGGGTTGGTACAAGCTGGCATACTCCGAGAGGTTAAGTATCACTCTTGGATAGCCAACCCTGTAATGGTCAAGAAGCCCGATGGGTCACGGAGAATGTGTATTGATTTCAAAGACTTGAACAAAGCCTGTCCGAAGGATTGCTATCCTTTGCCCGAAATTGATCTAAAAGTAGACTCGCTCACAGGCTTCCCCTTCAAATGCTTACTCGATGCTTATGAAGGCTACCACCAAATTCAAATGAAGAAAGAGGATGAAGAGAAGACGGCCTTCCATACTGACAAATGTATTTTTTGTTATCAAAAAATGCCTTTTGGCCTAAAGAATGCAGGGGAAACCTATCAGTGGCTGGTTGACAAAGCATTTGCTGAACAAATAGGTAAAAATATGGAAGCTTATGTGGATGACTTGGTAATCAAGAGCAAGATTGAGGGCCAAATGCTTGATGATATTCAAGAAACATTCCAGAACCTCAGAAAGATAAACATGAAGCTCAATCCTGTAAAGTGCCCATTTGGTTTTGAAGAAGGCAAGTTCTTGGGGCACATTGTAGGCAAGCAAAGCATAAAAGCCAACCCCAACAGGGTTAAAGCTATCCTGGACACAAGATCCCCACAAAGCAAGAAGGAGGTCGAAAGCTTGAATGACAAGTTGGCAGCCTTGAAGCGTTTCACCTCCATGCTTGAAGTCCCTTCCTTTTTTCAAAACCTTTCAAGGGTGTACAAACAAGAAGGACTTCAGGTGGACTGAGGAAGCGGAAGAAGCTTTTAACCAAAGGAAGCAGCACCTGACTTCATTACCAGACATCGCCGCTCCTGAAACTGGGGAACTGATCTCTATCTACCTATCAGTTGCCGAGGAAGAAATCAGTGCAGTCTTGACCATCGAAAGAAACAAGGCTCAGGTACTGACGTGCTTGTCGTGGTACACGTAAATTTAATCCAATTACTACTAAATAGATAGCGGTAAGTGGGTATCGAACTCAGGGAGTATGTGGAACGTGCGTTTATTCTATAGCTTGCAATTTAACTACAATTAAACTAAAATGCAGAAATTGAAATTCAAGAGTTGATTGTTTTGGTTTTAAGAACTAATATTAAGTTAATTAAATTTGCAAATCAAAGAGTGGTTTTGTAAACATATTAAGAACAAGTGACCATCCTAGATTTCAGGTTGTCATCCACACTAATATTTATGCTTAACTAGAAAGAACCACATAGACATGGTTCTTGTTTGATCATTTGTTTGTGATGAAAGAGAACTAAGTACTCGGGTGATAAAACGTGAGGTTGTTACTCGATGATCAATTGACAATTATCCAACCCTTAATCCGCCCATGATATCTCGATTGCCAACGGCACCCAGAACGTATGGTTTAGATTAACATTAAACAAGAATCAATACTTTACAAACAAACATTCAAACACCATAATAACCCAAAAAAACATTCAAAGTTATTATTCTAGAAATTCAAGCACAAACATAGTGTTTCAAAACAAACCTTACATCTAGGATGATCCCCAAAGAGTTTTAGCCACTCATTTCATGCACTAAGATAACCATATTTGTTCTAATGTAATTGCATGGAAAAAGATTAAAAATTACAACTTAATAACTTGTGTTTAAATAGATGTTCACAGGCCCCAAGTCTTGATAAATGCTCCCAATTTCGGCCCTTTCATGCAGATGCAATTAATATCCAAAGCTAGGCCCTATAGAAGATTCCACCAGCAGCATTTAATGAGAAAACTACAAAAATTGTCAGATAGGGCCGTAACCTACGCCAGGGCGCCGTAGGTTACGGCAGTCATCATTCTTTACGGTAACTAGTTTCTGTTTTACGGTAGAACTTTTGATGCAAGGGTTGGGGCCGTAACCTACGCCTCCCAGCCGTAGGTTACGGTGGGCTTCAGCATGGAATTTTGTTTTTAGCATAACTTTCTTGTTTCAACTCCGTTTTCTTCGCCGTTTTTGCCCACGTTCTCGTAATTTCATCCCCTATCATGTCATCATCTTAATTCTTCAATTGCAATAATTGATTTTTTTCATTTATTCTCCGTATTCCTTCCGTTTTAAGCTCCAGTTGTGCCTGAAACACAAACAACCGTAGTTATCTAATTCTAGACAATTACCTGATTAAATGTAGGATAAACTCGTCTTTTAACATCATTAAGGGTTGTCCTATGGACCACCCGTCACATCCCCACACTTAACCGTTGCTTGCCCTCAAGCAACTCATCCAAACCATTTTCACAACAAGCAATCACAAGAACCAAGCACAAACATGTAGTCCTTTTACTAACCCCTTTTTAACACCCAAAATAACGCACCCCTCGCTATATCTCTCCTCTCGGCTACAAGTAAGCACTAGCAACTGTGAGCTAGACACACAAAGGCTAACGGGCGGTTGCACAACTATAGGCTTGTACCTAAATCGATCCTCCTCCTACAAGTGCCAAACATGAATGCAAATCAAAGGGGCTTTAAGGTTGTAACATGGCTAGGCGAACGGGTAGGAAATGGAATATATATGTAGTAGCGAAAACTTAACCCGGACTTTTATTACACAACGAAACAAACAAACAACTACTAAACTTGAACTTCTATATACAAGATAACCAAACATCATTCTTTTTTTTTTCATTGCTTTTTTCCATTTTTTTTTCTTTCTTTTTCTGATTTTTTTTTCAATGAACATAGCAACATAACATCAAATAAAATTACATACTACTGAACAATTACTAACACTATAAAACCGGGTCAAGTTGGGTAAATTTTTAGGTAACTAGCTAAAGGGAAACAAATGATAGGCTTTAAGGCACAAAATTGGGCAACTAAATGTCCAAACCCCCACCCCTCTCGCAACCATGCTCATATATATAATTTATGAGGTCCAACCCCCCAAATCCCACACTCACACATGCTAAAGACGAGGCTACCTAAATACCCTTATCCTTTTTGCATTCATATCCAACTAAGGACTCAAATCGTATCAAGGCACAAGTTCTAGTGCACCTCCACCCGTTGTCACTCTCATCAAAGATAATTACTATTTATTAACATATGTGGCTTCAACTCTCACCAAGAATGAAAGGGTATTAAGGGTTGCCGGTGCATTATTTGGGGTTAATCGAGGGTGTTTAAATTCTCACATTGTTTTGCTTGATTTCAAAAATTTTTCAAAAACCTCAAAAATTTCCCCCTATCCCCACACTTGGGATACATTGTCCCCAATGTATGGTGCTTTTAAAATAAACCCGGGAATACCAACCAACAAACCCCATGAGTGACCAATCCCTTACACGAATAGCAAAAACACATTCCCTAGCACATAAAGTTTAACACCACCAAGTACAAAAACACACCTAAAAGAACATGATCACCAGACAACAAACTAAGATAAAGGAAAGAGTACATGTACCTGATCAAATGCAACTTCCCCACACTTGCTTGCTGCCATGGTGAAGAACAAAACAGACACTGACACACAATCTCGGGTTGCCTCCCGAGAGCGCTAAGTTTATGAGTCTTCAGCCAGACTTCATACCTGATATGCGTTACGGTGGTCTCAATGCACACTTACCCAAAACATTTCCAACAAATGCCCGGAAATTTACATGCCATCTCCATAAATTCGTCAGTATAATTGGCATGTTCCGGAAGCACATGCGATTTTCACTAATCCACTTCATGAGATAAACCCTGATGTCTTGTTGTTTCACCCTTCTCATCTTCTTCCTCGAACCCTCTTCCCCACACTTGTTATTTTGAATGATTGATATGGGAAGAGGTTCGGTACACATATTCATCTCCTCAGCCTGCTCTACCTCATAATCTGCACACATCATCTGATCTACAAGTGACTCTTTATCAGATAAAGGACTCATTGGTGTGGTATTATCCTCCACAACCTCCTCCTTCATGTGAGAACAATCTCTAATATCGTCAGGTAATGGTGAGAGGCTTTCTTCTATCTCTATCTTCAATTTTAAAGTATGACACTTAGAAACTAAGCAGCTGATTCGGTCTTCATCGGACAAATTGGGTGTTGCTAAATATTGCTCGAGTTTGGACAAAGTTACTTCCAATACAGCAAGCTCTTTCTCCTCATCGGTCTGATAAGTATAAACACCCCCGGGCTTAGAATATTCGTCGGGATGATATTGTCGATATTCTTGATACGATCTTAAGATGTGCGCATCCATCATCTTTTTATCCCAATACTTCGGGTTTTCTGAATACACCGTACACACATCATAATCATAAGTATGATCACGACCGCAACAAAAACATAGACCATCCATCCTTGCCTCATAATAAACTTCCTCGTCCCGATCGTATCCATATGAATAATAGTCATCCTCCATTTCTGATTCATAATCGTCAACGTATGATGGAGGTGGAAGCTGTGAAACATAAGACACCGGTTTTCCATTTGCTCTCCTGTAGTAGGCCTCATGGTAACCGATACACGGATGACGTGGACCCCCCGCACGATCTACACGTAAATAAGCTGAAATTTGTGTAATGCCCTGTCATCCTGCACAACACATCTCAACTACCAAGTGTAAATCATGAACACAAAAGAAATCTTTTTGGTTTTTTTTTTTTCAAACTAATACACAAGATAACACACGTTGCGCACTACTCCCCGGCAACGGCGCCAAAATTTGACGTGCTTGTCGTGGTACACGTAAATTTAATCCAATTACTACTAAATAGATAGCGGTAAGTGGGTATCGAACTCAGGGAGTATGTGGAACGTGCGTTTATTCTATAGCTTGCAATTTAACTACAATTAAACTAAAATGCAGAAATTGAAATTCAAGAGTTGATTGTTTTGGTTTTAAGAACTAATATTAAGTTAATTAAATTTGCAAATCAAAGAGTGGTTTTGTAAACATATTAAGAACAAGTGACCATCCTAGATTTCAGGTTGTCATCCACACTAATATTTATGCTTAACTAGAAAGAACCACATAGACATGGTTCGTGTTTGATCATTTGTTTGTGATGAAAGAGAACTAAGTACTCGGGTGATAAAACGTGAGGTTGTTACTCGATGATCAATTGACAATTATCCAACCCTTAATCCGCCCATGATATCTCGATTGCCAACGGCACCCAGAACGTATGGTTTAGATTAACATTAAACAAGAATCAATACTTTACAAACAAACATTCAAACACCATAATAACTCAAAAAAACATTCAAAGTTATTATTCTAGAAATTCAAGCACAAACATAGTGTTTCAAAACAAACCTTACATCTAGGATGATCCCCAAAGAGTTTTAGCCACTCATTTCATGCACTAAGATAACCATATTTGTTCTAATGTAATTGCATGGAAAAAGATTAAAAATTACAACTTAATAACTTGTGTTTAAATAGATGTTCACAGGCCCCAAGTCTTGATAAATGCTCCCAATTTCGGCCCTTTCATGCAGATGCAATTAATATCCAAAGCTAGGCCCTATAGAAGATTCCACCAGCAGCATTTAATGAGAAAACTACAAAAATTGTCAGATAGGGCCGTAACCTACGCCAGGGCGCCGTAGGTTACGGCAGTCATCATTCTTTACGGTAACTAGCTTCTGTTTTACGGTAGAACTTTTGATGCAAGGGTTGGGGCCGTAACCTACGCCTCCCAGCTGTAGGTTACGGTGGGGTTCAGCATGGAATTTTGTTTTCAGCATAACTTCTTGTTTCAACTCCGTTTTCTTCGCCGTTTTCGCCCACGTTCTCGTAATTCATCCCCTATCATGTCATCATCTTAATTCTTCAATTGCAATAATTGATTTTTTTCATTTATTCTCCGTATTCCTTCCGTTTTAAGCTCCAGTTGTGCCTGAAACACAAACAACCGTAGTTATCTAATTCTAGACAATTACCTGATTAAATGTAGGATAAACTCGTCTTTTAACATCATTAAGGGTTGTCCTATGGACCACCCGTCAGTACCTGTTTACTTCTTCTGTAAAACTTTAAAGTTGGCAGAGACCAAGATCCACCGTTGGAAAAACTTGCTCTTGCACTAGTAAAAACAGCCAGAAGGCTTCGAAGGTACTTTCAAGCACATCCCATACACGTGGCCACCAACAAACCAATCAAGAATGTGCTTGAAAAACCTGAAACCTCCAGACGTTTAGCCAAATGGGGTGGTGGAACTAGGTGAATACAACATCACCTATGTTCCAAGAAAAGCTATCAAAGCCCAAATCTTGGCTGACTTCATTTTGGAAATACCCAAGGAAACAATAACGGAAGCTAACACAGCCTCCACTGAACCTTCTAACCCCAACACCTGGAAGCTTTTACCGATGGAGCTTCCAGCATTGAAGGGTCAGGAGCGGGGCTAGTCCTGATCAATCCTAATGAATTGGAATTCACATATGCTCTTTCGGCTTGAATTTTCAAACTACCAACAACGAATCCGAATACGAAGCATTGATTGTAGACTCAAGCATGCCAGAAAAATGGATGTCAAAAGGCTTCTAAGTCTTCACAGACTCTCTACTTGTTTCAACCAAGTAAACGACAACTACATAGCTAAAGAGACAAACATGAAAAAGTTTTGTGAAAAAGCAAAGGAGCTATGGGTACATTTGAATCATGTACCATCAAACAAGTCCCAAGATAACAAAACAAGAAAGTTGATGCACTGAGCAAGCTTGCCTCACTGACCTTTGCTCATCTCACCAAAAAAGATATTAGTTGAAGTATTGAAACAATCATCCATTCAAGAACTCGAGGTACAAGATGTCATTACTGAAGAAGGCCCAAACTGGATGACCCCTTTGGTCAAATTCCTCACAAATGGTGAGCTACCAAATGGTCAGGTAGAAGCTGAAAGGGTTCGGATCAAATCAAGACAATACGTGTTTGCAAGGAGATATCCTCTACAAAAAAGGATACCTTGCACCATTGCTTCGATGTGTTGCCCAAAGCAAAAGCCAGTACTTGATCAAGGAAGTTCATGAGGGAATTTGTGGGGCTCATTACGGCCCAAAATTAGTGGTTTCAAAGTTGATGAACCTCGGATATTTTTGGCCCACCATGCATTGAGATGCAACGGAACAGCTGAAAAAGTGTGAAGCCTGTCAAATACACGCCCCAGTGCCAAAAAGCCCAAAGCATGACTTGATTCCCATCTCATCTGCTTGGCCATTCCACAAGTGGGGAATGGACATTGTTGGCCCATTTCCTCCGGCCAAAGGAGGAGTCATGTTCCTTCTAGTGGCTGTAGATTACTTAACCAAATGGCCAGAGGTGAAGCCATTGGCAAAGATAACAGGGAAGCAGGTCATGACTTCATATGGGAAAGCATCATTTGTCGGTTTGGGCTACCAGGAGTGTTGGTCACAGATAATGGAAAACAATTCGCTGAGGAATCCTTTTAGCTCCTGGTACAAGGAGTTTCAAATCGCACAAGTGTTCAGCTCAGTGGCCTACTCAAAATCCAACGGCTAGGTTGAAGAACAAATTGAAGCATTATGGAAGACATTTAAAACTCATTGGGAAAGCATGATACCAACTGGCTCGAAGAACTCCCCTAACGTGTTGTGGGCAATCAGAACTACCGGAAAAACAAGCCACAAGAAAACTCCATATAGCTTGGTGTTTGATCCGAAGCTGTAATCCCGGCAGAGATAGGAGTTACAACAAAAAAGACGTTCAACATTGATCTAGAAGCAAACAAGCAAGAGACGATGTTGAACTTGGAACTCCTAGAAGAAGCCCGAGATCAAGCAGCCATCCAGGAAGCGAAATACAAACAAAGATGAATCTTACTACAATGCCCGGGTAAAATACGAACGGTTCAAGCCTGGTGATCTCGTTCTTCGGAACAACGAGGCCAGCAAGAAGGAAAGCCAAGGAAAACTTGGCCCTAAATGGGAAGGGTCGTATCACCATCCTCGAAGCTCATAAAGGAGGATCCTACAAGTTGGCTGACTCATAAGGCAAAAAACTTCCCCGGCATTGGAACAGCAAAAACCTTAAAAGGTTCTATGTTTAAGGAAAAAGTGTTAGAAAAACATTAGCAAAGTGTTGTTTTTGTTCCCTTTGTAGCCCACACACTTTGATGAATGAACGATGAAGTTCTTATTAAAACTTGTCTTTTTTCTCTTATAATTAGGTTGAGAACCTAGCAAAAAAATCCATGACAAGGGTCATGTAAGGGGATGAGCTTCCAGGCCACATCGCTTAATAGGTTCAAGGGTTGAATGGACCTATATAAGGGGTGAGTTCCTAAATCAATACAACTCCATGAGACTTAGAAAATTTTTCAAAAAATAAGTCTCATAGACAGGTTTGAACAGCTTCACCAAATGTTCCTTAAGCCTTAGCAATGGCTCACGAACCAAAATCAGACTAAGTAAAAGTCATAAATAGGATAAGTGTTATGCCTTCTTGTTAAAAATATCACAAGGCTAAGTGACTGCAGCACTGAACCCTTCAAGGTATAAGTAACATAAGGTAAACACACCATCAACAAAGACAACTAAGTAAATAAAAGCCCAAGCGAATAAGCAAAACAACAGCATAACATACAACAAAAGTTAAGCATAGCATAAACATAACCTAAGTTAAAAGTAGCAAGGGCCACACCAGGCTATAAACATAAAACATTGTCTTGAAGCCATGAAGGCTTTAAGCAACAAGGGACCTAAATGGTTCCCTTGAATAAAAAGATGTTTAACATACACAAACCACAAACATTGTTCAAAAGAAGCTAAGAATAAAAATACTCTCCTTACTTTGTAGCATCAGAAGTGGTTGGTTTCGGTGCATCGTCTTTCTTAGAAGCATCATCCTTCTTTCCCCCATCATCATGAGCCTTTTAGGCTTTCCTTTTCTTTCTCCCAACAGCAGCCACCTCAAAGGATTCAAGGCTTGAACCCTTCGAAGCATCCCCACCTTCAGAAAAGGTATCTTCACTATCTCTAAAGTGAGAACGTTTCTTCGAAACGGATTGAAGGATTTCATTGCAGAGACCTTCATTCAAGCCTCGAGGTTTCAAGCCCTGCAAAACAGAAAGAGGTTTGCCATAACACTCAGACACTTCACCCACAAAAGGATAAGTCAAACGCTCCATCTTCATCACAGTGTTTTTAAACACATCAAAAGCTCCAGGATGAAAGAGAGGAGATTTGTCCTTTGGAGATCCAGCAACACTAGCATCATATCTAGCAGTATAACCTTGATGTCTTCCATGAATGAGAAGCTTCGAATAGACATCACCCAGGGCACTGTTAGACTTGGAGAAATGAAGGAGGTAAGTAACAACCTGTTAGAAGCCCTGCTCAATGAGCCATTTATTATCCTTAGCCAACTGAGCCAAAGAAGCTTCCAACTCATCTTTTTTCCTTCATTGATGCTTCAGATTGCTGTTTCAACTCCCCCAATCTCAACCTCATTCCTTTATGTCAGTTCATGCACTTTCTTCTGCCATGCCAATTCCTTCTCAGCAAACCCTTCCTTATCCTTCTTCAACGCAGCAATCATAGCCTTCATAGCTTCCCTCTTCTTAGAAAAGGCTTCATATTCTTGCATCCTCTTTAGAAAACGGGCAATACCCTTAGGAATCAAGGCACATAAATTGCAAGAAGCCATGATCATTTTTGTAATCATTTCATTATCAACCATAGAAGAAGAGGAAGCCGAATCAACATTGGAAGAACCCTCAATAGCCTTAGCTAGAGGGGCAAAATGGTTGAGAACGTCTTTGCAAATGATAGGAGACTTGAAGGTATCGGAGACAGTGACCTTCCAGTTGGGCACGTAGATCTCCCCCGGATCAACATTGGAAGAACCCTCAATAGCCTTAGCTGAAGGCTTTGGCCCTCCAACCTTTTTACCCACTGCCTTGGCATCCTTTCCTGCCACCAAAGGCAACTCACACTTCTTGCCATCATCAGGAACCTCTGTATCCTCCACACCCAACTCATTACCAAGATCAATCGTCTTAGAGGTTGAATTTTTCCCAACACCTTTACGTCGAGTAGAACGACGAGTAGACTGCTTCGAAGTAGAAGGCTTCACAAAGCCCTTCACATTCGGAACATTGACATAATCTGAACCCTCTAACCTATGCTCAGAACCCCTAACCACAGCATCTTCACCCTCAGCAGAAGCATCATCGGCAACACAACATCCGATATGTCATCACTCTTGGGAAAGTCCAAAGCAGACATGACTGTAATTGAAACAAGAAAAAACAAAATAAACAACAATAATATAAAAATAAGGAAAAAGTGGAAAGCAAAATGCATACCCTGACCATTCCTCATAAGCACAGGATCTCGGTCCGGTTTATCCCATAATGTGCTTATCCCCATTAAAACCAACAACGGTTCAGGAAAAGGGCGAAGCCTGGAAGGGCATGCCCTGATAGATTTTAAAAACCAACTGTCTAACTCATCCTCAGAAGGTTGAAGTTCGTTAAGGACGACATCAGGATGCCTCCAAATCATCTTAAAAGGGACAATAGACTCCGAAACCCAAAAGAAACGATCTTTCCACGAACCCAGAGTGGTTACCATGGATGAAATCAGACAAACATCAACTTGGGAAGTTTCAAATGTAAACCAATCGCCATTCTTTGCCAAACGGAAAAAAACGACTAAAGGAAAAAAGAGATGGGTCATACCCCACAACCCTGCACAGGATCTCGAAGTGTAAAACCCTAGCAAGGCCTTGTGGGTGCAACTGACCAAAAGAAATTCGATAATATTCCAGTATGTTGAGAATTAGAAAAAGGATAGCGAAGGTTTGAAAACTCAAAGTGTTTATAATATAAAGCAATAAAACCCTTCGGACATCGGTCAATTGATTTATCTAAGCCCAGAGCCTCTGGACTAAACCGTGGATCAATCCCCCATTTCAGGCAAAATGCCTCAACTTCTTCTTGTGTAAGACAAGAGAAACTGGTAGATCGATGTTTCCTTGCACCCATGATAAAGATGATCGAAAGAAAATAGTGAAAAGAGAAAATGAGACTAACCTGATGAACGGAATAAGTTTTTTGTAATGGAACTTGAAGATATGTGCGAAAATTAGTAAAGGGAATAGTCTCTTGATAAATGAGAAGATAAATAGGCTGACAATTATCATTATTAACCTAGGGTTCATTAAATGATGTCTGTAAAAACCGTCAGGGCCGTCAAATCAACTGTCTTTTCAAATTCGAGACAGTTTCGCCGCCCAAAACACGAATCCTCGAACCTTTCAAGCCTCGAAGTCCTTAAGCTAGATAAACAAAACTGCACAAAAAGTCAGAAGCCTTTGAGCCTACACCACAAATACCTCTCACTTGGGGGGCAGATGACGTGGGTAATCAAGCTTAATAAACTAACTATAAGTGCAAACATAGCTTAAAGGGTTGAAGGGTTAAAGGGTTCAGGAGAACGGACAACTGTGGTGAACAGCAAAAAGCATGGGACAGTGATGTGTCACATCACACTTTACGTGTGACTTCTTCACTCAGCCGCAAAAGCACACATGTGAAAAGAAACACTCTTTTACCCGCAAGTTAAAGCCTTCAACCCTCCAAAACGGGCAACCCCCTATTTGAAGTACCAGATCACTTAGTTAAAGGTTTCTTATTTGAGGATTACATTTCTCTATAAATGACCACTCCTGGTCACTTAACAAGACATTCCGAAATCTCTGACTCTCTCTCTAGAATATACACTTTGTATGTTCTATTCTTCACATTCAATACAAGTATCACATTGCATGCAGAATCTGGGTTGAGACATTCTCAGCCTTGAATTCCAAGCAATTGACAATAGAAGTGAGCCCACCCTACGTATTGCATACGTAGGGGGACTCGTAACCTGCGTTAGGCAAAACAAGACTCTTGAAGCCTTTTGCCTAACCAGCCTCCTTCCTATACTCGGTCTCATATTTGTTGTAGCAACACCATGTTAGCCAAAGTTTGTTCAAGTCCAAAGTATAATCCAACTCCAACTCTAGTGTCACGAAGACCCACTAGATACCTTCCTTTTGATATTTTTTACCTTCTATTTTTCTGATATCTCTCTATCGATGTGCACCACCATTCGAATTTTCACACTTCCTCTCAACGTTATGAAGCTAACGATAGTGAGCAGTGGTGGATTCAGAAAAATTTTTTGTGGGGGCGGAAATATTTTAGAGGTGGGTTGAGTATCGCTATATAATAATATTCTTTGGTTCGGTTTGAGTCGGGTCGGGTCACGTCATATTAACAAAAAATGAAACTATTAAAGTGACCAAACCATATGTGTTGAAAATGGTCATTTGTTCATAGCTTTATATATTCGAGAAAACTTGAACTTTAAATTGAGCATACTCATTTATTAAAAAAAACTTATTAGTCTACACCATGCATAACTGATTATTGTATTTCTTTGCTTATAGTCTCTTTGTATTTCCTGTGTATTATTATTCCATTAACTCTTTGATCTATATATTAAACTCTCCACACATTGGTACAGATCATTGAGTGACCATTTTTTATGGTATCAAGCCAAAGGTCCTAATCAATCCTCTCCCACCTCTTCCCTCCCCATGTGATCGTCTTCCCCCTTCTCTTAGCCATGACAGCTTCATCCTCCTTTGATACTACTCTTCCTCACTCACTGACCCATATGATCACACTCAAACTTATCGCTAACAATTACCTTGCTTAGGTTCATCAAATGACCACAATCCTCAAGTATCAGCAACTCATCACGCGCGTCGATCGCTCTTCCTCGACTTCCACCATAACTGGTAACGATAAGATTATTGATAACCCAGACTTCCAAACTTGGGCTGCTGATGATCACCGCATTGTGATTCTGTTGAATGCTTCTCTATCCGAAGAAGTTGTAACTATTGTTATCGGCCTTCCCACAGCTCGTGACATGTCGGTTGCATTGGAAAACTGTCACACCCCGACCACGAAAAACAACAAATCGTGGTGGAAACGTTGGGGAGTGTTGTAACAGAATCATTGTTTCATAACACATGGATTGAAGTTCTGTTTTATTGAATTAAATGTATTACATTACATTGAAAGTCAGAAACAAAACATGAACAAATATACTTTTATTATTGTTAAGTCACTAAGGCCTCGTCCATTCCTCTGTGAGCATACACCAATATCATCATCAAACATCTCCAACTATGGTACCTGAAACACATGTGAAAATACGTTAGCATAAAAATGCCAGCGAGTACATAGGATTTTATATATTAGTGTCAGATTCATGGCTCATTTATGTTTTGAAAATATAACTTGAACACCTTTATTAATTGAAAATTTGAAAACTAAGCTTTATAAAATGTTTGTAATATAAATTGAAATAATCATGTCAAAACAATTTTGTTTTATAAAAACCTCGATACCATGAATCTTAACTCCAAAACATTTTTTTAAGTAAACCCAAATTGTAAAACATCTCGTAAAAACTCGTTAATAAAACTCGTATGGTTTATATTATTAGAAAAACCTTGTAATATAACTTTGTTTTGAAAACCTTGCCCAAGTGATCTAGATAACGCAACGATATATAATGTATTGAAAGCACTTATATATAGGAAGTACCAGCGGCGTATCCACCATGCTTTTAACACATTACACCCGCCCCGTTACCTAATCACTTCCCTAACCCAAAGGTTCAAACAATACCAAACGGTTCACATAATCAAACAGTTACAAACGGTTCATATAAATCAAAAAGTTACAAACGGTTCACACAAATCAAACGGTTACAAACGGTTCATATAAAGCAAACAGTTACAAACGGTTCACACAAATTAAACGGTTACAAACAGCTCACACAAATCAAACGGTTACAAACGGTTCACACAAATCAAATTGTTACAAACGGTTCAAAACATAAAACAATGTGCTAGCATGCTAAGAGAACATACATAGCAAAACATAATGAAATCATGTACTATATACATACTAATGAACATAGCATGTATATAATATAAAAACATGAAAAACATAAAAGTAACTAGTAGGCACATGTGTATCTCCCCAAAACAGTTTGAAAACAGTAAAAGAGGGGACTATGTACTCACTTGAGGATGCCTAGAAGTTTTGAATAACAACCAAGCAAAGCTAGAGGGATCACGGAAAATCAAACGACACCTAATATAGGTAAATACGTTAATAAACGGACCTAACTCGGAGGATCGGATAGAATGAGGTTTCGTAAACCAAATGAGTATTAGAACTCATATGATATGGTTTAACAAAGCCTACATACTAAAACGAAACCTAACCTAAGTGCTTACGACCCATTACGACTCGTTAAGGTAGCTTACGCCACTTTAACGCGTCGTTTGCGTAAAACGTGTTCGGACCATCTAACTAGTCCTATGACAAGTATTATATGCCTTAACTTGTCTAATAATGTTGCCTAATCAGTTTAGATGCCAAAATTTATGTTACATATGCTTAAAATGAATTTATGCGTAAAAAGGGCATTTTGGTCATTTTCCTAAGGCATATAAACTACCTATCATACAACTACTTAAACGAAGTGACCATAAGGTATAACCTCGGAATGTTATTCCCTATAAAACTATGGTCACTAAACATGCTTGGTCGGATCCTAAAGATCGACCAAACGGGTCGGGTTCGAAAGTCTAAGCGGTTGTTTAGACCGCTTATCTTACGACCCTAAACAAGCACTAATCTAAAAGTGACGAGTTAAACATGTTAAAACATGTTTAACAAAGTTAGAAAAAAGGCTTGATATCAAAACAAACGGTTTTGATACCCAAGAATAGTTTGGTTGCAAAATACGCATAAACGCGCATTTTGGTCGAAACTATGACTCGTCACTACACCTAATCAACGTGGTGATCAGTAGGTATAGTCACTAAGGACTATAACCATCGTGATTATGCTCACATTGCGAAGTTCAAACGAACTTCGTGTTGACCAAAGACTGGTCAAAGCAGAAAGTCAAACACTGTTTGACTTTTACACTTAAAAACGCATTAAAAGAACGAAAGAAGCTTACAAAGGGTCCAAGCTAGGAGGATCTTGATCTAAATACTCAGGTATGAAGCATAAAGCTTCAACTTAGAGCATTAAGATCAGATCATGTGGGAAATGACATGAAATCTTGGTGGGTATAACTAGGATTCGGTCCACCGTTAAAATCGTTCCTCGATTCCTGAGCTTGAATCATGGCCTTCCATGTGGCCACGGGGTTTTCAAAACCATGGGAATTTAAAAAAAAAACATCAAATAACAGCCCATAGTATCCAAAATCAGCCATTAAAACCCATCAAAACTTCAAAAATGGACCAGATTCAATAAATTTGAACTGAGTTTCCAGAAATGTCAAAAATGGTCCCTGCATGTTTAAAAAGTCAGTTTTCGGCTCGTTTAAGCCCCGTTATCCCCATTTTAAGGCTCTAAAATGAAGTTAAAGTATAGGGAACTTAAAATATGCTCAAAAACATCTTGGATGTCGGTTCGTTTGGTCGTACGGTCGCGTTGTTCGGTTAATTACGACGAAACACGAACGGATGCGAAAAACGATCCAAATTACGCGACGAATGGAATTTTATCATGCCAATTACTAAAATAAAATATTTTAATGAGTAAATAAAATTTTGGGTGTTTGGATATATTCAGAACGCAAGATATGCGCGAAAATGCAAACTTATGCACTTTTTGACGCTTTTAGTCCCTATTGATCAAGAAAGTTTATTTTTGCACATCAAACACCTCAAAGCCTATTTCTAAGCTATGTAAAGGATATTTAGGGCATATTTAACTTATGAAAAAGTTCCGGAATGTTCGTTACAGTACGAATCGGGATACTTTCACAGTTTGTCGAAATTAGTCCCTGTAAGCGAATAAACTTGATTTCGCCACAGCAAACCCTCCAAAACTTATTTCTAAGTTATGTAAAGGTTATTTAAGGTATGTCAAGCCTATGTCACTATTCCAGAGTGTTTGTTTCATTAAACTGGTTATATTTATGCATCGGATCGCGTATAACCTTCCAGAAAGAGATTTAAAGCTCAAAATCAAATATGAACTGATATGTGAAAACGATACACATATTTATACAAATCCCAAGTATGAAACACAATATTTCATTAATTTGGTATTTTTTTGATGGTCGCAGTGACACAGGTGTCACAGTCTCCCCTACTTTAGGAAATTTCATCCCGAAATTTATCCGTAGGAGTCTGTCTGTGACGCTGTGTTAAATAATTGTCTTGCATGGAATCTAGGGTGTTTATCTATTTGCGTAGAATAACCCATCATAGATATGCAAGGCATAATCCTGTCATTTCCCTCAACAGACATTCTTCAGAAACGAAAATGAACAGACGGAGTCATTTTCAACAGGTATTCATCAGAAACGGAAAATGAAGGAATAAACAAAAGGATATTCATTTTCCTCAACGGACATTCTTCAGAAACGAAAATGAACAGACGGAGTCATTTTCAACATGTATTTTTCAGAAATGGAAAATAAAGGAACAGGATATTCATTTCCCACAACGGACTTTCTTCAGAAAAGAAAATGAACGGACGGAGTCATTTTCAACAGGTGCTTCCTCAGAAATGGAAATGAAGGAACAGGATATTCATTTCCCACAACGGACTTTCTTTAGAAACGAAAATGAACGGACAGAGTCATTTTCAACAAGTGCTTCCTCAGAAATGGAAATGAAGGAACAGGATATTCATTTCCCACAACGGACTTTCTTCAGAAACGAAAATGAATGGACGGAGTCATTTTCAACAGGTGCTTCCTCAGAAATGGAAATGAAGGAACATGATATTCATTTCCCACAACGGGCTTTCTTCAGAAATGAAAATGAACGGATGGAGTCATTTTCAACAGGTGCTTCCTCAGAAATGGAAATGAAGGAACATGATATTCATTTCCCACAACGGTCTTTCTTCAGAAACGAAAATGAACGGACGGAGTCATTTTCAACAGGTGCTTCCTCAGAAATGGAAATGAATAGAGTTAACTCTAGACACATGACAAAACTTGCTATGGTTTCTGTGCACTAAATTCCATAATTATGTATGCATCCATAATTACGTAATTCCTTGCATAGTCCGCATAGTGCATTTCATAATGTGTAGGGGAAGAAAATCAAACCTATGATGAGTGTGACTAGACGACCATAGGGTCCTTTTAATT